>JACBAD010002062.1:0-119903 GCA_014281905.1 Aspergillus hiratsukae
GGGGAAAGGTAGCCGGATAGGTAGAGGCGCGGGGTGCGGTAGAAGTTTGAGTATGTGATGTAGAGGTTATAAGTGCGGATTGGTCTAGCAAGGTCAGTAACACAGCCAGTAGCAACCCGGACTGAGTTGAAAGAAAAAAGAGGGGGAAGGGGGCATACTGCGTCGTCGACTTGCCCGCCGGCTCCCGGATAATCGCCTCCTCATCATCATCCTCATCCTCCATATCCGGAATCTCCTCCTCATCGTCCTCCCGCTCGCCCATATTCCCCGATTCATCCACCGTCCGCACATCCTTTATCCGCTCCGCCTGCTTCTCAGCCAGATCGCGGCCCCCGCCCGTACGCAACCACCCATCGCCGTCGTCCGCGTCCGCACCAGACAACATATCCCTAACGACCTCGTCCTCGTGGCCTGCGTCGCCGGCAAAGTCCTCGTTCAGGCGCCGGGTGCAGGGGACGCCGCGGGTGACCAGGAACTGTTTTCCCGGGGGCAGGTACGAGACTCGCTTGGCGGGCGAGGAGGCGTCGGCCCAGGCCCATGTTGGGAACTTGTAGACGAGGTAGTCGCCTGCCAGGACGAACTCCTCTGGGGTGATTTGGCCGGTGGTGCGGAAGGTGGAGGTGCGGGAGACGGGGGCTAGGCGGTCCCGCCAGGTTGATAAGGTGGAGTGGAGGATGTTCATCGTTGATTGCCTTTAATATCTATTTGGGCTTCTTGGAGATGATGTTCTTGGGAGCTAGAAACTGTTGAAATGTGTTGAAGACAAGTTGTGTTGAGTTGAGATTGGATGATGATGGTCAGAAGTGGCGGGGAGAGAACTGTCGCTATGTTTCTCACGCGGGGCTACGGAGGTACATCATGTGGCTGAGACAGCGTCACAACCACCACTAAACAGAATCACGGGGAGGATAAGAGCTGCCCTCTCAATAGTAATCAATTGTCTATAGCTAGAGAGGTATATTTAAGAGACCAGTCGAATGATCAGCTTCACCTGACTGACAAGACACTGACGATGACGCAATCGGTCTGTGTATCTTTAGCCAGCATTCATATATTCAGTCCACCGTATCTCGCCAGGCAGAATAGCGGGCCAAAGTCGCCCGCGCTTTGAATCAGAGGTCCTTTCAAGGCACACAATACCAAGAGCGACTGCATGAGTTGTATCATCGATACTTCAAGAGGTCGCCCATGAGATTTCCCAGTATTTAGCGTCCTCAAGCCCAAGTGAGGTCCGGATGATACAGTAATCAGCTTGTCTGCCTGGAGGTTCGGACCTGCCCCTCATAGGCAGCTGAATTCCTCTGATCGAGTTGGATAACCCTGACACTGTCAGAGCTGTAGAGCTGCATCTCCGACCTCACTCGCCCTCCTCCATCATCCTGCGTCGTTCAATCTCAGCCTCCAATTCCTCCACATTCATCGGCACCGGCCGTGTCTTCCATTTATCGAGCTCCGCCCTCGCAAATCCTTCCAAGCTCCTCACAGCCACAACCAAGAACCCCAGCTCCTCGCGATCAACGTCAAAAACCTCCCACCATTCCCCATCCACCAGCTTCACGCCATTTTCTCGCGCAGCGAGGTATATAGCCGCGACAGCAAGCGCATTCGGCTGGTGCGTGACGTAGAGTAGCTGCGGCGAGAGTAGAGATCCATTCAAGTGCTCGAACACCCTGCGTGCTACAGCCGGTGAAGAAACACCGAGGGTCTGCAGGTACGTCAGGGCTATTGTGTGCGGTAGGGCGACGTGCATGTTGAAGCCCAGAGTGCGGAGGATGACCGATTCGATTCGGAGGAGGACGGCGCGCTGCGTCTGGTAGCCTCCTTCGGAGAGGATGTACGTTTCCGGGGCGGGCTTGTCGGTTACGCCTTTGGGATTGACGAACCATAGCGGAGACGCTTCTTTGGATAAGAGGAAGCTGTAGACGTTGAGGACGGATCGGGGTGAGGTCGGCTGGAATGAGATCTTCGCGGTCATGTACAGAGCTGCGGCGGAGACGTCCTAAGAGTGTATCTAGTTAGCTACTAGGACACAGCAATTGACGAGGCGAATCCTAGAGAACAAACCTTCACCGAATAAATACGCATGCTGCCCCCTTCAGGGCCGATCCAGAACCGGGTGAAAGTCACGATGGCCTGCGCAATGATATCCTGCGACAGGCGCAGTAGGATGCCAGCAGCCTGGGTAAGCTGCGCGCCCGCAAATCGGATGGATGTCTCTAGGTCGGGAGTGACGCCATCGATGGATGACGAGGAGCTAGACAATTGCTCGGGAGTTGCAAGCGCATTTGAGAGGTGTTGCAACTCACCTACAGCGGGGGGTGCCATGCTGTGCTTTTCTCGTGGTGGTTGTTGGTAGAAGCGAAAACAGGGTGCGGACTCGCTGCGGAGAAGATTCGATGGCAATGGAGCTCCCGCAGTTTACAGTCCTTGTACCGAAACAACCGATCGTCCCATTCTCTTACACATTATTTTTCATAGGTCAACGGTTCTATATCAACTAGGAGTCTGCTACACTGTATATATAACGCGGTAAGTGTACATTACTGATCAGGTGCTGCGGAATATCACCCGTTTGAGATGTTCGCTCTCTCCATCCTCTTCCACCATTCGCCGGAATATCCCGTTCTTCAGCTGCATGAGAACTCGTGGAGGAGCGAATTCTACTACTCTCCCTGCGTCGAGCACCAGAATCCGATCGAAGTCAGCGACGGTACTGATACGATGCGCAACCACCAGCATCGTTGTTGACCCCTGCCCAAAGGCGGACCGGATAGACCTCTGGATCACCTTGTCAGTAGCAGTATCTACCGCTGATGTCGCTTCGTCCAGCACAAGGATTTTCGGCGCGCAAAGCATGGCACGAGCCAAGCAGAGCAGTTGCCTCTGACCCTGCGAAAGGTTCGACCCTCCCTCCGCGACGCGGGTGTCGAGGGGAGAACCATGCGTCTTTTCTTGCAGGATATCCGGGGATGACGGGCAGGCGGGCTCTTTAGCCGCTTCCTTCTCCGTCGAGGGCCTGCTACCATCTCGTGCTAACCATTGTACACGATCCAAGGCAGCAAGCAAATCGCTGTCATCATGCTCTTGGAAAGGATCGAGGTTGGACCGGATCGTGCCGGCGAACAATGTCGGATCTTGCGGGATAATAACCATTCGACGACGCAGATGATGAAGCTTGATCTGGCTAATGTCGACTCCATCGATGAGAATGCGTCCTTCCCGAGCTTCGAGAAACCGGAAAAGAGCCAGCGCCAGCGACGACTTGCCCGCTCCGGTACGACCTACTATACCAATTCGTTCGTTGGGCCCGACTTCAAAACTTACTCCACGGAGAACCAATGGGTGGTCGGGTGCGTAGCCCACTGATAGATTTGCGACTTCCAAACGGCCTTTGGACGGCCATGCAGCAGGGGCATCTTGGCCATCGTATCGTTCTGTCTTGATGTCGGAGTACTCCAACACTCTCTCCACGCAATTCATATCCAAGTCGAACATGACATACATTCTGATCGCCATGGCGAGTGCTGCGCTCAGCTGAATGATAAAACTGATCGCGAATCCGGCTGATGACGCTTTCAGGTCTTGCAGGAGAGTGAATGTCATTGCCGCTGCAGTTGCGAATAGAGCGCCGCTGATGTTGATACGGAAATTAAGCCAATGATTCAAGAGACAAAGATTCCAGTAGACACGAGCATGTCGATCAATCAACCTATGCATTCTATCGACAAATGAATCAACCCTCTGATATGAACGGATCGTCCAGAGCCCGCTAAGTGAGGAAGCAAGCAGCTCATAGATAGGACTTCGGCTTATACTTTCAAGGCGCTTCAATTGTCTTGCCGCGCCCAGATATTGCCGGGCATACCAGCCGCACACCCAGGCTACAATTGCAGAGAAAATGATGATGACAGGACTGACCAATATTCCAGCAATGACAGCGCCTAGCGCTTGCATGGCCTCACCTAACAGAAGCGTCACATCGAACCCCAGACGTGAGTCAATCATGTTGAAGTCTGCCGTAAATCGGTTCAAGATACGGCCTAACGGTACCGTGTCAAGCCAACGAAGTGGTGCTCGGAAGACGGCGTGCAGTACTTGGCTGAAAAGACATCGCGAAGCCTGAAGCGATGCGGTGAGTGTAAGGTAGGACCTCAACGAGCCTACTATCCAAACAATGACCGACAGAGCGATGTATACTCCTAGGTAGAATTGTAGCTCAGGCGATACCCCAGACGAGGCCAACTGTGAACTTTTTTGCTCACTCCATAAGCCCAGCCACCAGCCCTATTGAAAGGTCAATTAACGTTTTCCAGCGTATTAGAAACTATGTGATCAATATAGCACCAGTGGAAGCTTACTTTTCCAAGCGCCAGGCCAGTATATGTCGCAAAGCAAAGAGCCAGCACGGTCCATGCCCGCCATCCGCCGCATTTCTGGATGTATTCACGAAACACGCTGAAGGGAATGGCGCCCTTTTCAAGCGCTTCCTCTTCCACAAAATTTCTAGAGCGTTTGGAAACACTTGAATGCTGCGCTGACCGAAGATTTGCTCGACATCTTTCCTTGGAGCATGCTGGCCGGACGCGAAACCCCGGTGATTCAGGATCCTCATACCCAGCTGCGGTGTTATCCACATCAAATTGGCCGCCAAGAAGCTCATCAAGTACACTGCTCTGTCGCATCTGACTCAAAGATCCAGCAAATACGAGATTCCCTTTGTCTAAATAAGCCAAGTAGTCCACGCGGGGTAGACAGAGTCGCACATGATGCGTGACGAGTATCCTAGTCCGGCGCGTTGCGAGTTCTCCAGTTAGAGCATGCTCATACAGATGTTGCGCGGTGTGGACATCGACTGAGCTGAAGATGTCGTCCAAGATTATGATGCCTGCGCGGCTGTAGAGAGCACGGGCTAGAGAGATGCGTGCTTTCTGGCCGCCGCTCAGATTCACTCCGTTCGGTCCGACCTCAGTAAGGTCACCATCTTCCAGCATCTGCAGATCTCGGATCAAAGCACATGCGAAGAGGACTTTCCTATATCGTTCCCCATTGAATGGTGTTCCGAACAATATATTCTGGCGAACTGTAGCTGCTTCTATCCACGGAGTCTGAGCAACATAAGCCATTGCAGAGTCTATTATCCAACCTTGCACGGGACTGGGAAGCTTGTACACGCTTTTAGAAGACACGACTGACGGCCTCTTGACAAATCCATCCAGGATCTTACATTCGTCGAGTATTGCAGCGAGCAACAAGCTTTTGCCAGCGCCTGTTCGGCCGCACACAAGGCTCAATCCATGTTCAGGAAAGTGTACAGTCAAGTTCCGTAGCACAAAGGGTGTCCCCGAGGGCATTTCGCTGATTGGAGCACTACCTGGCCAGGCGACTGTGGCGTTATCGAAGCGGATCGTGGGCGATACTATTATAGCTGACTTTCTCTCAGGCGTGTCCAGAAAGTTGCCAATGCGCTTTATGCTGATCAAGGCATCCGCGGCGTTTGTGATTAACTCTGGAAGGGAGGACAAAGCCATCTC
Organism: Aspergillus hiratsukae; assembly: GCA_014281905.1. Taxonomy (NCBI): domain Eukaryota; kingdom Fungi; phylum Ascomycota; class Eurotiomycetes; order Eurotiales; family Aspergillaceae; genus Aspergillus; species Aspergillus hiratsukae. Next base: position 5,532 of record JACBAD010002062.1, read on the forward strand.
GATTGAGGTAAGAGCAGAAATTGCGGTGAAGGCAACCGATGCCGTAAGTTCTCCATGGCTGACAGCATAAACGGAGAGACATGCTACAGAAAGGAAGATTGGGGCCAGAACCCAAAGTGAGAAACATATCACATTCCACCGAAAGCTGGTCGCCTGCGCAAGCAGTTCTGCATCCCTGAGTTGGCCCAGCCGTTCTTCCCACCTATCCTCGGCGGCGGAGAACTTAATCTGTCGTATACCACGAAGGGCCTCTGTTAAAGCGACGATTTTGCGGTCGCGACAGGCCATCAGATCCTTCCCGGCCCGAGTATATCTAGCCATGCAAGCATGGTTCAGAAGCATGAGGAGCGCTAAAGTCGTCATTCCCGCCAAGAGGCTCTTCCAGCCTAGGACGTGCTGCAGGAGTGCACAAGCGACTCCGAGTTTCATCGGCGCTAAAAGGAAGCTGTAGAGGAAAGTCGCAATTCCAGCGATACGTGGCACATCCACCGCCACTAGGTTCACAGCAACCTGTGTACCTTGAGCGCGGCCTTCTCTCCCGTTGCCTTTCAGATCGTTCTGACTTGATGCTGTCGAGTGTAAGGCCTTGTTGAACATGACAGCGGACAGCTGCTCGTACACTCGGATAGCAAGTTTGTTAGAAGCAATCCAACCAATCCAAGCCTCAAGCCATGCCGATAGACTCGTGCATATCCCCAAAGCCAACACCCAGAACCAAAGATCTGCAGTAAGATCTCCCACCCCAGAGCGTCTCTCGAGAATCCGAAGAATTTGAAGAAGGGAAAGATGGGGCCCGAACGCGAGGAAGCTCGCCGGGACTGAAAGAGCAAGCTGGTAAAGTAGATGTCGACGATTCGAGAAGACAAGGACTTTCCATAAGGACATCCTGCCTTTTTCATAGCATGAAGCTTGAGCGTGTGATTGCGCAAAGGATCCTTGAAGGTTCTCTGCTCGAGTGTCGAAATCCAACTCCGGGAGATGCTTGATGTCAACGTCACTTTTGCGAGCAACCCGTCGAATCAGGAAGCTAGCCCAACTGAACGTCACACGGCCTAGAAAGGACGTCGTAAGCTCTCTGTCGACCACAGTTCCATGTCGGTATACATCCGGACGTCGAGGCAGCGAGAGGCTTATGATCATGATCAGTATCGCTATACCCATTTCCACGCCCATTGCATAAGAATGGACATCATCCAAAAGGCCAGTCTTGTATCTTGCGAAAAGCTCCCATGCAAGGCTAGTGGCGGTGACCGAAGCACTGAGCGCTTGCTTCCATCCTAGGGAGAACCGAGCAGCGGGCGAATTTGCTATCGCAAGGGCTGTCGATTGAGTGAGCTGAAGAATCTAGCAACCATGATCATTAGAACCCATGCCCGACATAAAGCATACGTGGACGCAGGGGCAGTTACTCACCCAGTGAACGAGCTGTGCCCAAATGTTGAAGGAAAACATTGTTGCAGGCATAATTGTCCGCGCCGAAGCTGTTATCCCCCCGCTGACGACAGCTATCATAATGAACATTCTCTCAAACTTCTTCTTGGACGCGGCGATCGACGCTCTGTTTGCTTCTCCATCTTGATCGACGTAGAATTCGCAAGAGTATCGGTCCAATCCATGGAAGCCCCTCACTGCAGACTCGAGTAAGGTTCGAATGGCAGGGATTGTCAGGAGAACAACCAGAGTGGTGCTGCCGATGTCAGCTATCAGACAGAAAGCTGCCAATGCTTGCATGACGGCAGTCTTCGCTTAGCCGCCCATCGATGTGAATCTCAGCTTCAATGGTAGTCAGGAACGAACGCGGCCGTCGCTCTTACATACAGACACCTTTATTAAACAAGTCGAATAGCCTAAGAAACGGATAATTGACCGTTAGATCAGGGTATGACATGTTAAGAATGCAGATCTGCCCCTCTGGGCTGCATGTGCATCGCACCGTCATGATTGATTGACGAGATCCCGGGAAGCAATCAAGGGAAGAACCCGAGGAATCCTGACTCTTGGATTCTGAGAATGCTACTGCTATCGAGGTCGAATAGGTGTGACAACTCGCAATCGAGATAGCGCGCCGTCTGGTCAACAAGGTCAGTCTTCACACGAGCTTGACCCAGTTGCGCGTGGAAGCTTGCAGCGCCACTCGCAGGAATGCGGCCTCGTATGTACTCATCGGCTATTTCAATACAAAGCACTATATTAAGCCTGCTCCCTTCGCATTGTTGGCTGCTTTCCATGTGAGTATCGTCAAAGTCACTGAAAGTTTCGGTGACACGAGGGTACATCGCTGTGAACTTGCGACCCCTCTGAGGTCGCTCGGACACGGAACTCTGAACTTCAGTGTATCAATAGGCAGTTGAGCCATTCTAGAAGTAACGCAAAGTCGTCAATCCGCGACAAGAAAAAGACGAGAAATCTACTCAATTCATTCATGTAAGTATAGTCATGGCGGAAAGCAGCGCGCGGCCATGTAGGAGACCTCTGCCTGGTAATGCGTAAAGACTCGCTCAAATTCGCGGAGGGAAATGCTTCCATCGGCAGAGAAAACATTTCGAAGTCTCTGCCTACAAGAAGCAGAGGAACCGAAAGTAGGGTTCTGGTGTCGGCGGCCGCTTCAACATGAGGATATTGCGGACAAGGCCATCTGGAGATGATGATGGCGCGCAAATTCATCGAGCATCCACAGAAGCGCGATACTGGGGCCGATTGTTTACTTGGATTCGCGGTTGAACCATGAACAATCTAAGTAAGAAAGTTTGCTGTTTTCCGCGGAAAGATCGATGTCTCAGGCGCATATTGATGAGCGGCAGTAGTGTCCACTGACAGGAGACCACTACGCCGCAACCACGGATGTCCAAGGATGAAATCCACGGTTATCATAGACTTCCCGATAGCCTCTATCAAAAACGTGAAACCGCAGTGTATGTTGCATCGTCAGCACGTTGTTAATCAGTCTGCCGCGGACAGCCCGCGAAAAGGTTGCGCTTCTCAGTTTCGAAGAAGAGCATCAGTCATCGTCTCATTACGACATAGACTCTACACTGCCACGGTCTGCTCAGTCAGATCTCTTTCTGGTACTCTTCATTACGTCGTCCAGTGTGGTCATCCCATACAGACGTGACGTCGTCCCGTCGACGACAAGAAAGTGGTCGCCATACGCTCGACATAAATGGCCTGTCCTGGAAGAGGCAAAAAAAGGTGGCTCAGTCCACGCGGCTTGAGAATTGAGATGAAGGGTCGATCCAGTAGTCAATAATAATAGGGTATCCTGTGGAGCAAGAGGGAAGATGTTCCATCTCCAGCTGAGTCCAGCCACCGCATTTTCGATGATCTGCGGAGGGCAAGTCCGAGTATCATCCTCTTAATCATCGGGCGCTAAAGCTCCCAGCCTCGCGAAATCCGCGGCCGCTGTTAAATTTAGGGGAAACCTCGTCAAAATGGTATCAAACTAGCCGTATATTTGCATGCTCGACTGGAGAGGAAACGAATGCTCGATGTGTCAATGGTCTAACGGATTCGACATTGGAAACACTCCCTCGAAAGGCTCCAACAGCTCGATAGTATCTGGACTATCGATTATCTGACAGGGGCACGTGTGGGTTCTCCTGATTGCTATCGCTTGGCGTTGTGATCATCGTCAATTCTCCAGTCTAGACTGATTACTGTTGCTACTTTCCCTTTTTCAACTCCCCTTAAGGCTGTATTGACTCGTTTCCCTTGAATCTGACCCTTAAGTTCTCCAGCTGGTTCACATTATCATTGCTGTACCCTTTTACCGCCGCCTCTCCCCGCATTTACGCGAAACAAATATCTCCGTCGTATGTGACGGGCTTGAGTACAGAGTAGTCGAGTCTGTCCCTCCTATTTTTGTTTTCCGCTTCAATGGTTGACGTGGGTAACCGTGCATTATTGGACTGAACGGGCAATTATCGACGTGGCATTCCAGCCGTTGTCCAAGTGGTGCAAACGCCTGCATACCTTTACCATTCCTGGCCATATCCCCTTCACCCAGTGACCAGTGACCTGTCAAAGCTGGAGCTCCACGATGCTCCAGGACTGCGACCATTCGTCGATGACAGGCTCGACTGCTGTCGTCATTGACAACCTCGAACCTCCCTCGATTCCAACTTCTTCGGTTGCTCAGGATAGCTGCCGTCAGTCCGACGAAGATACTCAGCCCTCCCACGAGAACGCGCTGAATGCTCCTCCTATTCCCTCAGCTCAGATAACCGACACATTAACCCCACTGCCGGAGAGAAACCGTCTGACATCTGCACATACATCTTTCCACCGTCGAGCAAATACTGAGATTATTCGCCGGCAACCGCACCTATCGGTCAAGCAGCTTTTTGCTGACCAGCCGAAAACATACGAGGACTTTGTCGACCAAGACTGGTCTTCGAGTCCAGCGCCCGAGCACTCTGCCAGAAAAACACTTGAAGTAGGCGCGAGACTCTTGTCGGGTTGGTTTCAGGGCAAATCGGAGCCGGTGAATCTGACCATGGTGCCCCAGTCAGCGGACCAGGATGCCCTGGGATTGGCGCCCTCTGCAATATTTTTGAATCGTGCATCAAAACGTCCCTCTTCGCCTCTCAAACAAATTACCTCGACGAATCCGTTCAACTTCTTTGCCTTCAAGCGCCAGGGAGAGGGCCGACCAGAGCTTCCCGAACCTGCAGATGATGAACTACTCAATATGGACATAACTGCTGCCTTGTTCCCACCGGAGTCAATCGACCTTGACGGCCAAGAAGCGTTCAGTGCCTTGCGAACCAACGCCGACAACCTTCTTAGACGGCTGCAGGCGGCCTACAAGCAGAGAACTTTTGCCCTGCACGAAGCCTTGGCGGACAAGAACGAAAAGCAGGAAGAACTGGAAGAGACTCGAACGCGGGTCGGACACCTGAAGGTCCAGCTTGACGGTATGGCGGAGAAGGTGCTCCAGCAGGAAAAAGCCATTAAGGCCATGGCCGAGGAGCTTGAGCAGGAAAGGCAACTGCGCCGGCGAGAAGATGATGCGCGTCGTCGCAGCGTGATGCTTGTTCGATCGAGCGACGAAGAGAGCCTTTCCGACATCGGGGCTGAATTGCAGACACCGAAACGCAGTTTGAAACGAGCCAGCAATGGCACGTATACGAGTGATTCGGGCTTCGACTCTGGCGACGAGAGCCTCGCAGAAAGTATCTTCTCACGCCGTGATGGCCTTGAATCACCGACGTCGACGATCGCACCGTCGCCCAACATATCTCAAATCGCTCTATCGATCCCGACGTCGATTCCTGTACAGCCGAGCACAAAAGAGTCGAAACCGGCTCAGGCGCCACCGGTGCGCCAGTCTACGTACGACCGCGTTCTGAAGGGACTTGCCTCTACGGGTATCACTAGTTCGTGGAAGGGTCACACATCCAAATGTAATATCTGCCACGGGGTCCCAGCCTCGGAGGCGTGGGGTGTCCTCGGCGTCATCAAGGAGGAGAATAGAGGTTTGAAGCTACGGCTGAGCGAGCTCGAACTTGTTGTGGACGATTGTCTTAGTCTTGTTGGACCTTGATTTGCGCAAGACTGTATTGCGAGCTAGGATATCCGGATATATCACCTTCTGCCAATAGATATATACTACTTCAATAATCCCTTAACGAGGGAGATACCACACTAGAAAGATTTGTCAGTCATATCAAGACTATCAAGGTGACCTAAAGTCCCACATGTACGTAGTCTGATTCGGTTGACAAGGGATTTCAAGTGAAGTGTGTGGGATAATCCTCAACGTCAAGCTGAATCAATGAACGGAGTACTCCGCGATGCTTTTACCATGACTCATTTCAATATGAGCATAGAATCAAACATGAGCCTGTGCATCCACACTCCTCATCAGGAATTATGTGGAGTGGCCTCAACTGGGGGGAGACCAAGTGGCCTCAAGGGGGTTAGCGTGACTGGAGAAAGTAAAGTGGCCAGCGAGGCGTCTACTGTCTTAGTCTTAGTGCCCCAAACCTCCTCGACCTCACATCTTCCCTGCTCTGTGCAATCATAATTCCAGTCCCCTTCTTCTTTTCTCTTTTCCTTCTTCCTAGCCATTTCTTTTCAACACCTTTCGCTCCTTCAGCTGGCTTCATAGCTCCAGCTTCATTTTTGCTTCCCTTCCCTTCACCCCGTAATTGTTTTAAGTGACACGGGAGGTCGACAGCCACCATGAGCGGACGTGAGTTGTCTCTGCACGCGATCGCATTCCCCGTCGCGATAGCTTTCGTTTTCGGGCCAATTGTTCCATATTGACTGGTGCTCGGATTGTAGTTCGATTTCTTGATCTAATCAAGCCCTTCACGCCCCTCCTACCGGAGGTGGCAGCTCCTGAAACCAAGGTGCCCTTCAACCAGAAGTTGATGTGGACGGGGGTATGTTGTTGCTCATTCTGATGGATCGCGAACGGGAGCTGGAACGCTGACTGTTTGGCAGTTGACGTTGTTGATCTTCTTGGTCATGAGTCAGATGCCTCTATACGGCATTGTCTCGTCCGACACCTCGGACCCCCTGTACTGGCTGCGTATGATGCTGGCCAGTAACCGTGGTACCCTGATGGAGCTGGGTATCACCCCTATCATCTCCTCCGGCATGGTTTTCCAGGTATGTTTCCAGTCGGTTGCTTCTGATTTTCGGAAGATGTCCAGCAGCTAATCAATTGGTCGCTGCCATAGCTCCTCGCTGGTACCCACCTCATCGATGTCAACCTTGACCTCAAGACCGATCGCGAACTTTACCAGACTGCGCAGAAGCTTTTCGCCATTATCCTCTCCTTCGGCCAGGCTTGTGTCTATGTCCTGACCGGTCTCTACGGCCAGCCCAGTGATCTCGGTGCCGGTATCTGCGTTCTGCTGATCGTTCAGCTCGTTGTCGCTGGTCTGGTTGTCATCCTCCTGGATGAGCTGCTCCAGAAGGGATACGGTCTTGGAAGCGGTATCTCGCTCTTCATTGCCACCAACATCTGCGAGTCGATCGTCTGGAAGGCCTTCTCTCCCACTACCATCAACACTGGCCGTGGCCCCGAGTTTGAGGGTGCCATCATTGCTCTCTTCCACCTGCTGTTGACCTGGCCCGACAAGCAGCGTGCTCTGCGCGAAGCGTTCTACCGCCAGAACCTGCCTAACGTCATGAACTTGCTGGCTACTCTTCTCGTCTTCGCTGCTGTCATCTACCTCCAGGGCTTCCGTGTTGAGATCCCGGTCAAGTCCTCCCGTCAGCGTGGCATGCGTGGCTCCTACCCCGTCCGCCTGTTCTACACCTCCAACATGCCCATCATGCTGCAGTCTGCTCTGTCCTCCAACATCTTCCTCGTCAGCCAGATGCTGTACTCTCGTTTCTCCGACAACCTCCTCGTCAGACTCCTCGGTGTCTGGGAGCCCCGCGATGGCTCTGCCCAGCTTCACGCTGCTTCGGGTATCGCTTACTACATGTCTCCTCCCCTCAACTTCAAGGAGGCTCTCCTTGACCCCATTCACACGGCTGTATACATCGCATTCATGCTGGTCGCCTGCGCTCTCTTCTCCAAGACCTGGATCGAGGTCTCTGGCTCTGCCCCTCGCGATGTCGCCAAGCAGCTCAAGGACCAGGGTCTTGTGATGGCCGGCCACCGTGAGCAGAGCATGTACAAGGAGCTCAAGAGGATCATTCCTACTGCTGCTGCCTTTGGCGGTGCGTGCATTGGTGCCCTCTCCGTCACCTCCGACCTGCTCGGCGCCCTTGGCAGCGGCACTGGTATCCTCCTTGCCGTGACGTGAGTATATCCATTGCCAATCATTTATGCGATCCTGTCACTAATGAAAGCTCTTCTAGTATCATCTACGGCTACTTTGAAATTGCCGCACGTGAAGGCGATATCGGATCGGGCCTCAAGGGGCTTGTCCCCGGTAACTAAGCAGGGGACGCTTGATGAGCAGTATGAGAAAGGAATCTGAATTTATCGAATTTCCTTTTATTCTTCCTCGTTGATTGTTGGATGGAAGCGCTGTTGTGGCTGGATCTACGACGGAAATATCGAGAGTTTGCATGTATGATTGTATTGCTGTCCGAGTTAGGAGTTCTTGCATGCTGGGAGGTTTTCCGTCAAAAAGAGAGCCACAACTGTACATAGCGTTCCATTCAGTTTGTAACCATATTTAGAAAACAAAAGATTCATCACACCAGACATTTACATATTGGAGGCATCGGAAGATAGTACAGAATGGTTTAGGTTGTTAAACAGTCGGGTATATACTAATCTATCACCACAAACACGTCGTGCTGAGGTATATTTGCTTTCTTGCTTAGAGAATCAAGTCCTGTAATCCCCATTGATAGTCACGTACTCGTGGCTGAAATCGCAGAACCAGTAGACAGCCTCTTCACCACCCAGACCCTGCTCACCCTTCTCACCACCACCCAAGTCAACGACGATCTCCAGATCCTCCTCCTGAAGAATGACACTGGCGCGCTCCTCATCGACCTGTTCCGGCTCACCGTTGACAAGCAGCTTGAGAACGGGACTCCCATCCACAGGCTTGAAGCTGACGCTCGTCCGTTCAGGGACGACCGTTCCCGGGGCCACGCCCTGCGTGTACCCGATCGCGCAGAGGATGCGGCCCCAGTTCGCGTCGCGGCCGTAGAGGGCGGTCTTGACGAGCGGGGACCGGGCGATGGTCGACGCGATGAGACGGGCGGACTCGTAGTGCGGGGAGTTCTGGACGCGGACGGTGACGAATTTGGTGGCGCCTTCGCCGTCGCGGACGACGAGCTGCGAGAGCGACTGCGCAAACGAGGTGAGGATGTCCTGCATGGCGGTGTAGTCGTCCGAGGACGGGGAGCTGATGGGGGCGCCGCCGGCGGCGCCGTTGGCGAGGATGGCGACCGTGTCGTTTGTGCTTGTGTCGCCGTCGACGGAGATGGAGTTGAAGGAGCGGGAGACGGCGTGCTTGAGGAGCGAGCGCAGGGCGGAGGGGTCGATGGGTGCGTCGGTGCAGAGGACGCCTAGGAGGGTGGCCATGTTCGGGTGGATCATGCCGGCGCCTTTGGTCATGCCGGCGAGGCTGTAGGTGCGGCCGGGGGACGAGGGGAGGGTGAAGGTTCGCGAGAGTAGCTTTGGGAAGGTGTCTGTTGTGCAGATGGCGCGGGCGGTGGTGAGCCAGGCGTCGTGGGTGGATGCGAGGTTTGTGTGTGCCGTGGGAATTTTGTCGAGGATCTTGGAAATGGGGAGTCTGGATGTCATGCTAGTCAGATTTCAATTTCCAAAAATGAAGATGTGGAGGAGAACTACCGTTGTCCAATAACGCCAGTGCTCATGACGAGCGTGCTGGGCTCGCTGAGTCCGTTGCACTCGTCTACCTTTCTGCCCATGTTCACTGCATCCTCCAGACCTCCCTTACCGGTGACCGCATTGGCGCAGCCAGAGTTGATAACCACCGATCGAATCCCTTGTCCCTGGCGGCTCTGAAGCGTCTTCTTGCTGACTTGAACAGGTGCCGCTTGGAACTTGTTGGTGGTGAAAACAGCAGCAGCAGCACATGGGGTTTCGGAGGAGATCAATGCCAGGTCCGGAAACTTGGTGTTGGAGGCCTTGACACCGACATGGGTACCGGAGACGAGGAATCCCTTTGGGTAGGATCCAGAGGACGGAATGTACTTCTGCTTGGAGGCGGGAATGGCCATGTCCAGAGGAGCAGAGTAGTTGCGCACTTGGCCCTTCACCATTCTGGCGAAAGCAGCCATTGCGGCCGCTGGCTGAGCCGGAGAGACCATAAATATCTGATCGAGTATCGCGTGAAAATGATCAGTAACAGGGTTTACTCAATTGCTGTTTTAACTTGAAGTATGATAGATGCAAATGAGGGAAGATATAGTATCGGCAGTCGAGAGTGACTCACAAGTGACTCGGGCAATGAACGTCAAAGTCGGACTTGTCTAGCTAATCTCAACCCAATTCCGAGGTTGATGACAGAACCAACCCCTATCAAGCTTCTCAATAGACAGAAACCCTATTCCAGCGGTGAATCGCGAGATAATTCCCTCGCAAATCCCAAAAACGATGGAGATCCGATATCGCGGGAGTCGGAGAAACAGCCGCCGCTGGCTTCGTTTTGTCGCGTTCCAGACGCGCCTAAAGACACAGAACTCGTACAAGTTGAACATAGCTCTACATCCGCAGTCCACCCCTTGCTTCCGGTCTTTTGTTCTCCCATTCTTGAACCGATCGAAGCCTTTGCTGCGCGTGAATGGTACTTGATCTCCGTTTGTCTTCTGCTGGCGATATTGTGATTGGTACATTCTTACTAAAATGAAACGAAAGCAACCAGATTCGGACGACGAGCGCCCTGTCTCTACGCCGAAGAGGCAGAGAACCACGGTGGCCAATGGCTCTACCAATGGAAATGCGGACGCGAATCGGTCCCTCGACATAACGCCCTCGAAACGGGTCAAATCAACACCCCAAAAACCAAGCTCAGCAACACCAGCAGCGCTAAAGGAATCAGGCCTGAAAACTCCTACGCATAGATCAAAGGCGAAAGCACTCTTCTCGACACCTACAAAAGAGACAGCTGTTTCTACGCCAAACCGAGCACGCAATGCCGACCGGTCTGCGAAGAAGAAAAGCGCTCGCTTGCTGCTGGAGCAGGATGAAGACGAGATCTGGGACGGTGCTGACCGTTTAGCAGAGGAGATTCTGGAAGATGAGGGCGAAGCACCCGAGACAGGTGTAGAAGATAGCGATGGAATCATTCAAACGGTTGAAGGCAACACGAAAGAGGCAGCCGAGGGCAAGACTGCAGCGACACCGAAACGTCGCGCAGGGAGGCCGAAAGGTGCAAAAAATAAGCGCTCACCTACTCCCGAGGGAGAATTGCCGGCACATGAGCGATATTTCTTCCAGAACAGAGCCGGCCCTCCGCGGACGTCAAATAATACTCTCAACAAAGTGAACCTCCTGACACACGAGGAGTATTTCGAGAAGTTGGCCGGATACACGGACCCTTGCCAAAAGGAGAAGAACTTTCTGCTGGACCTACATTGTCGGTCGTTTCCGCAGTGGGATTTTGAGTTCAATCAAGGCTTCAACATCTGCCTCTACGGTTACGGCTCGAAGCGTCAGCTCCTTACTGATTTTGCAGATTGGCTCTACCAGAGACACAGCGCTTCACCACCCTCTATAGTAGTCGTCAACGGGCATACTCCGAACCTGTCAATTCGGTCTATCTTCGCCACCATCGTGACCGCTGTCCTAGGAGCAGACATTCCATCGAAGATGGGGTCTCAGCCGCTAGAGGTATTAGAATTGTTGCAATCTGCTCTAAAGTCTCGACCCTCCCAGAAGCCAATTACCGTACTGATCAATGCAATCGACGCCCCTGCCCTCCGCCGAGCAACGAACCAAGCCCTCCTTGCGCGATTGGCTGCGACGCCAAAGATACATTTACTTGCCACGGCGAACACTCCGAATTTTCTGTTGATGTGGGATATCAGCCTTCGGGATCAGTTCAATTTCGTCTTTCACGACTGCACAACATTTGCCGCTTTTGACACTGAGTTTGATGTTGTGGAAGAGGTTCACAACCTGCTAGGGCGCAAGGGTCGTCGCATTGGCGGTAAAGATGGTGTTGGCTTCGTGTTGAAGAGTCTTCCGGAGAACGCGCGGAATCTCTACCGACTCCTTCTCACCGAACTGATATGTATGATGGACGAAGGTCACAATTCGGATGACGAGATGGACGGTCATGCAGGAAGAGAGAACGGGGTCAACGATGAGATGGGCATTGAGTTCCGAATGCTCTACCAAAAGGCTGCCGAGGAGTTCATTGCATCTTCCGAAATGATGTTCCGAACACTCTTGAAAGAATTCCATGACCATCAGATGATCACATCGCGGATGGACTCGAGCGGAATGGAAATACTAGGAGTACCCTTGTCGCGAGAAGAAATGGAGGGTGTCCTGGAAGATCTCGTATTGGGCTGATGGAGGAGATATAATGTGGTGTCTTTGCATAACTCATGATACCCCTGTATAGGACTGTATATCACATTGAGGGACATAACTGATAAGGACCATGTCAAGGTTCTGCTCAACGACAAGCCGCTCATTTTTCTCCTCCTGAGTATCCTACATAACGTCTCAAGAAAACTTCGGTCGTCCGGTATGTTTGTCCTTGCACTAGAACTGCGCAAACGCAGCCAGTGCCATCGTGGCCCCAAAACTCATCTTGAACGGCATATGCCGCGTCACAGCCTTCTGCACATCCACCGACTTGACATACTTCTGTATCGTCCGAACAGGGAGGATATTGTATCCTTTCGAAGCAGCCCACTACAACACCCTAGTCAGCACCATTCACACCCACTAGAATTGAACACGATGTCCCAGGATCCGCATACCTCAATGAGGACAATCCCCATCCCCAACAGCACAACCAACGCTCTCGAGAACGCCCTCAATCCCACCCCCACCACAAGCCCAAGCACACTCCCCAAGCTCACCTGGCGCATATTAGAAGCAGTCAGGATCCCGGATGCCGTGCGGGGGCCTGTGCTCCCCTGCTTCGCGATGGCCGGGTCATTGTGGTCGAGCGTCCAGCCGGATTCCGAGCTAGTCTGCGAGTCGAGTCTGTAGTACGGAGCTGAGTACTGGCATTGCATTGGGGAAGCACGGAATGGGGATAAGGGGTGCAGGGAGAGGGATAGGCCGAGACCGACGCCGAGGACGGTGGAGGTTCGAGCGAAACTGCTTAGAAGACCGGATGCCATTTTGTGGTGAGAGAGAGGTGTAGTTGTAGAGCTGTAAGCGGATTGATGGGCAAAGTGTATAGAGAAGAAGAGTCAGGATCCTTGTTGATTGAACCCAGAGTGTTCGCGTTGGTATGCGGAGAGGGAGGACATGCTGTGACGTCAATAGGCGGTCAGCTTCTGGCTAACGGCATCGGGGATTTGGAGCATGCTGTAATGTGACTGGAGTGAGGATAGAGTCACCTCCTCGGGATTGATGCTCATTACTGTCTATCTGACTCGCAGTATTGCATCGAGTTCATGATGTCAAAAGAGGAGGTTGATGTGATATGTCTACCTAATGAGAAACGGACGACGTGAGCAGCTAATGATGGGATACTCTCCGCATCCAAGGGCACGGTAGATATCATGCAACGAACGCGCTTAGCACTCGATTCCCCTCATTCAGGAACCTACGAGGCCCAAAAGGGTGAGCTCCAATCCTCTGGTATCATGGCTGTCGGATCATATCACTATCTACTCCCAGTAGAGGGGTATCAAGATCTGTAGCTTGGCAGACTCTGGTACTCTGTAATCAGATGGCAATCTTACCAAAATTACGTGGATAGGGTTTTTCGTGAAACCAATGCTTGGCGTTTCCAGCTGTTCCTGACGGGTTTAGGCCAAGTCCGCGGGAAACCGCCCACCAAGCGGCGTTTTTGCAGTATGGCAGATTTACGCTGGAATTTTACTGGGGAGTTGGAGGGGCAGAGGCACTGTGATTGGTCTACTAGGCCGCGGCCAGATGGAACGAGGAGAAAATTCGGCGGGGAACATGTAAGTGTGGAAGATGGATACGAGAACTTTTGGTTCTTCGGAGGCGACAGGAATCGATCGAGGTTTATATTGACTCACACTCACAGGTCCGCTTTCGGACTTCTTAAGATCTCGGTTTGCTGTGGCTATTTTCTTTCTCCTTTTTACGCCTTTTCTTACACTACTTTCTCGTATATATTATTGCGCTCCTTCGTTCTTTCAATCCTCTTGTCGATTACTAGTAACACCTCTCTTTTCTAAAACACACAATGGCATCCAACGGTACCAATGGCGCCTCCGCCAACAGCTTCACTGTCAAGGCCGGTTTGGCTCAGATGCTCAAGGGTGGTGTGATCATGGACGTCGTCAATGCAGAGCAGGTATGGCAACCGTCAACCCAATATTCCAGCCCTTCGACGCTAATGTGACTTCCACAACAGGCCCGCATTGCGGAGGAGGCCGGTGCCGCCGCCGTGATGGCCCTGGAGAGAGTCCCTGCCGACATCAGAGCCCAGGGTGGCGTTGCCCGCATGTCTGACCCCAGCATGATTAAGGAGATCATGGCTGCTGTCACTATTCCTGTTATGGCCAAGGCTCGTATCGGACACTTTGTTGAGTGCCAGGTAAGGGTGCCTTCTCAAGTGGTAATCTGCGCAGTAGCTGACTTGTTGAATTGATAGATCCTCGAAGCCATCGGCGTTGACTACATCGATGAGTCCGAAGTCCTTACCCCTGCCGACGATGTCTACCACGTGAAGAAGCACGACTACAAGGTTCCTTTTGTCTGTGGTTGCCGCAACCTGGGCGAGGCCCTCCGTCGTATCGCCGAGGGTGCCGCTATGATCCGTACCAAGGGTGAGGCCGGTACTGGAGACGTTGTTGAAGCCGTCAAGCACATGCGTACGGTCAACTCCCAGATCGCCCGCGCTCGCTCCATCCTCCAGAACTCCACCGACCCCGAGATTGAGCTGCGCGCCTACGCTCGTGAGCTTGAGGTCCCTTATGAGCTTCTGCGTGAGACCGCCGAGAAGGGCCGTCTTCCCGTTGTCAACTTCGCCGCTGGTGGTGTTGCCACTCCTGCTGATGCTGCACTCATGATGCAGCTGGGCTGCGATGGAGTGTTCGTCGGTTCCGGTATCTTCAAGTCTGGAGATGCGAAGAAGCGGGCCAAGGCTATCGTCCAGGCTGTGACTCACTACAAGGACCCCAAGGTCCTCGCCGAAGTCAGCGAGGGTCTGGGTGAGGCCATGGTTGGTATCAATGTATCTCAGATGCCTGAGGGCGACCGATTGGCCAAGAGAGGATGGTAATCGTCCTACTGTTCCCTACGTGTGATTCTTCTTATGTTCTGTCATGATATCGGCGTTGGAAAAGTTGATATAGCGTTCTTAATGCATTTGCATTCAAGACTTTCAGGTACATTATGTTAGGTGGTTCTGTGCATTTCTTGTGTATACAAGAACAGGATTGATGAACGACCACTCCAATTCAATGACGATTCTTCGTTTTGAGCAGCAGCCATGTTGAAGCAGGACTGTTGAAGACAAAAACTGAAAACTGTTCGTGGTCCACAACGGTGTCGGTATTTACTCTGACCCCACCGGCTCTTGTTCCAGATGTCGATCATGCGGATGCTGCTACTGTGAGGCGCTATTCTGCTGAAGACAGCTAATATAATAGTATCACCAAATAATATACTCTTTTTGCGAAGATACTTTATTCCTGGGAATCAATTCCAAGTACTGAGATCACTATTCAATTGACGGCAGTTCTGCTGCGTGCCTAGATAACTGTTAGGCTATTCTACGGGGTATGATCGGCGACTCAGTGAAGACACCGGTAAAATACAACTTTAATTTCAAGAAGCAGAAATTGAATACAGACACTCACGGTACGGTAAGACAGTCTAACCCAGCTAGGCAATCCCATCTACGGGCTGATCTGACCGATCTATCGTGTTTCTAGATCCATTTCATCATTGACACGAACGAGATCAAAGACAAGAGCCCAGACGAATCAAACCTCCATCATGACAGACCCAATGGATCTCCGATCTCGACCAGATTCCCAATTTGATCTCGAGGAGAAACTCAAGTCACTGAATCAGGAGAAACAGCCCAAACAAGAACAGCTGGAAAACAGGAACCAGGAGCACGCAGCCTCAGGGCCAACGCCAATGCCAAAACTCCCAAAACCTCTCCTCAATACCTTCACAATAAGTGAGGAACGGGGACACGAGGACAACAATACAAACCCGATCATCTCCTCCCTTCTCGTCGTCCTCCACTCCATCCTCACCGTCCTCGACACGTACATCCTCCCTCCCCGTCTCCGCGCGACGATCCTCGAGACCGCGCTCGCGCATCCCCTGCTCACGACGTTCTTGCTATGCCAGTTCCTCTGCTCGTGTATTCCGATCATGATCTTTTTGATCGGCGCTATGGTTGCGGGTGGTATTGCGGTGGTGGTGTTTAGCTGTTTTGCGCTCTTGGTGCTGGGGCCTGTTCTGGTTGCGACGACCGTCGCGGGGTTGTTTCTGTGGGGTTGGGGGTGGGCGACGTTTGTGGTTGGGAGGTGGTTGCTGAGGTATTTGAGCGAAGACGAGAAGGGTCCTGAGCGGAACGGGGCGAATGGGGTCAATGGGTACGGTGCGGATAAAATGGCTAAAGAGGAATCGGCTTAAGATTCTATTCTATTGAGTGCAAGGCTGTTTGTGAGCATTGCTTAAGCTCTTGTACGTTGTGTTGATGCAGTATACGAGTAGAGTGGGCTAACGCGTGATAGAATATCGGAGGAATTCACGATTACCACATGTAATTCGACACATTGAAGCCGCTGGAGAAGCGCATTGGAATCCTCCAGTACCGAAGCGAATACATCACACCCTCTGTCTTTCTGCCCACTCCACCCATCTTCTGATACACTCGTCCACCCGTTTCAGCGCTTGTTTCTCCGCTGCAACCTCGAACCACTCCCGGTGCTCCTTCCCACACTCCTCACAGCGCCCCAGATCCCGAACCCTGACATCTCCCAGCTCAAGGTGAATCAACCGTTCCACGCGATGGACATGGGGGACCTTCCTCCCCGGGTCTAAGGTAGCGTAGCCATTCCCCGGGTTACCCCCAGACTGCAATCGACCCGGCGACGGACACGGCGACGGTGTCGATGGCGTATACGGGTAGTAACGGATCAGAGTCAGATGATGCGAACACTGTCTCGACCATTCATTCAGCCGGCGCTGCACGTTACTCGTCCGGCCGATCTTCAGGCGGATGGTACCAGATGCCTGGCCGGTCGGTTTGGAGGTTAGGGCATTCATCTCGCGCGCTGTCTTGAGTGCGTCGCTGACGCGGCGAGCGTGCGCTGGTCCGGGTCCGTGTGCTTCCGGAACAAGCGATCTGGCGACTTCAGCGGGAGGCGGCGATGACATGGAGCTCGACGGCGTCACCCAGAACATGTATATGTAGCCCGGTTCGTCCGCTTCGGAGATGGGCTTCGCCAGCTCCGTGAGCAGGCAGGATGTTGTTTGCGGGGTTAGTGTTGGAGGAATCCATGCGAGGAGGGTCGTCGTGTGTGACGAGGAAGACGCCGGGCTACTGTGCAGCGATGGCCGGTGGGATGTTGGCCGAGGCGAGAGTAAAGTTGACTGAGACGATGGTTTCCGCGCCGGAGCCGGCGGCCTAGGTCGTCCTGGATAAGAGCTAGACGAGACCTGCTGCATCGGCGTAGGCCGAGGCCGAGACGGACGAGGATCTGCGGTCGTGCTGACTTTCACGGGCCTCGGAGGCCGCTCGTTCTCGACTTCTTCGGTGATCTCGAAACAGCAACATACTGTCCGCGTTTTTGGCTTCCGGCGTCGGTGCTGGGCTGGTTTCGTCTGCGGGTTGTTGATGTCCAGAACCCCCAGCCGGTCCATCAAAGTGTCAATGCTTGTTCGCGGCTTCGGCCGTGGGTTTTGTGACGGGCGGGTTGATCCTGGTCCTAGTATTGCTTGGTCTTTGTGCTGCCAGCAGTACATGGAATCCGAAGCTGTTCCTGTATAGGCAGCTAGGGCA
The DNA here is from genome assembly GCA_014281905.1 of Aspergillus hiratsukae. Taxonomy (NCBI): domain Eukaryota; kingdom Fungi; phylum Ascomycota; class Eurotiomycetes; order Eurotiales; family Aspergillaceae; genus Aspergillus; species Aspergillus hiratsukae. The sequence continues at coordinate 23,114 of JACBAD010002062.1, forward strand.
CGGCGACATGGTCGGCCATTTGCGGTCACGCCTCTGCATGTCGTGGCTGGATCTAGTGAATCGGAGCGGGAGAGTACGGACTCGGGTGTGTTTGCGATATGAGGCATGTTGTAGTATCAACGCCTTTTTTTGTCGTAGAATCTTGTAGCTGTAGACACAGCGAGCCTCGTGAAGTATGGAATGAAATAGTTGTTGATAAACCACTAAGCGCCTATGCCACTTATGGTTTCGAGCGGCTATCCCCGCTGTTTCAGCCAGGGAGTGCCGTGCCACTTGGTCAACAGACGACTGATGAAGTTTTGAATAGTGAATTGTCAGAGTGAAGTATGAAACGCGGACGAATCAATTTGTCCATCGCCCTAGCTATCTACGAGTAACTGGTAACAGCCGTTAAGCTAAGACCTCTTTGCACCGCCTCAGTGGCTGGAGTCTGCGCCCCTGTCACTTGTTGATGGACCCCTTGCGACATCCCTCACAGTCCATTGTTACCAAAATTAGAAACTCGCCCACCAAAGACAAAAGACAAACAAGTCTCACTTTGGACTAACTCGCACGCTTGAACGGATAGTCGCGAGTAGAACTGAGTCGACGTCGTTCCCCATAAGACCTCACGTTCAGAGCCAAAATGCATACCGCCTGTGATTAACCAATGTAATCAAAGCCTGCTCCGCGACATTTGATCCAAAATCCACGTGCCAGCTGGTTCGTGTGCGCCCTGATACCTCTAGCGGCTATGAGAGATGAAACCAACCGCTCTTTCTCCTGAGGGGAAACATGGCCGTGCCCTTCATGGGAGATGTCGATATCGACGGAGGACAGAGCCCTTGAAAGGTGGAGGCGAGCTTGTCCTTGGTGTCTGAAGATGACTTTTCTGAGGACATCGCAGAGGTGCTCGATATCAGAGCGAGCGCAGCGGCCCGCAATCTGTAGGATCAGAACGCGACAAAGCGACGGCAGATACTCGTTGATGGCAATCTGGACGGGGTCTGTCTCGCTGGCGTCGGTCGGCAGACTCAATACGTTCACCCAGAATTGCGAGGCAGAGCGGAGAGGAAGCGGTTCCGAACCCTGCAAGGACTGTAGATTAAAGTCTAAAATCGTCTGCAGAACCGGACGCGACGTACTGCTTTGGCCGGCCGATGGCGGCGCAGAAGTAAGCGCGAAGAGGACGGAATGGTACTTCGGAAGCAGGCGAGTGAGGAAATCAATGCCACTGTTTGCAGCTTCGGGGTCGTACAAGTCTGGGATCTCCTGCATCCGACAGATGCTTTCGTACACGTGGACAATCAGAGCGACAGTCTCCTCGCGGATACGCTCTGGGTGTGCACTGTGAGACGCTAAAAATGCGGACGCGGTACCCATCACCATATCTGTACCCGCGCTGCCCAAAGGTATGCTTTTGACGAAACTAACAGTCACCATCGGCGGGAACACATACGGACCTGCTTTCTCAGTGAAGCCAGCCTTCAATATGTCAGAGGCAGCCTCAACCGTGCTCGCATCCCTTGGAACTTCGGTCATTAGTAGCTGCATAGATTGAATAATTAAATTCTGACAATTAGCGCCTTGACCGGAATTCCAGAAGCTAAGCGAGTGGGAGTCCCCATTGCCGCTGTCGCTAGACTCCAGAACGATTTCGTTCTCTGTCCTGAGACCTTTACCAATACTTGCGATGCAGCGCAACACTAATAAAGAGCGGCTGTACGCGGCGTCAGACACATCACGCACAGCCTCTTCCCGTGCCACCATTGCTTGTTGATGGAGATAACTCAGTATTCTCTCGAGGAACTGTGCTCTGTCCTCATCCGTAGGCAACGCTTGAATGATGGCAGCGATACCCTCGAGAACTTTCTCCATCGTCATGACTGTGGCCGTCGATTTATGTCTAAATTGGTCGAACTGATCCAGAAATGCTGGGAGCTGGGTTGTCAGAGCATTACGGCATGATCTGCAGAGGTGAGAGATAGACTTGGAAGCAATTGGTGCACAGGATGCGACGTCAAGAGACGCAAACAGAAAAGTAAGCACCAGTGGGAGCAAAGCATGGGTGCGCTCAAAGTAAGACTGGTATCTTCCTAGCATATCCACTAGAGTTTGGCGAGCTTTGTCTGGGATCGATATTCCCTCACCCCTGCAGAGATGAGCGAACTCGTCGGAAAAGAAGATCGCGTTCAAACAATCGTCTGCATGCTGGTTTTCATCCACGGCCTCAGAAAGCTGAGCAATACAGAAGATTGAGGCCTCAAACGTTCTCCAGTCTCGGTGTGCGAGAGAAGTCCTTGAGCGTTCTTGAAATACTCGAACTAAATCCACACCCAGAATTGGATAGATAGCCAGAATGAAGTCGCAAGCGTCACGGCGAAACGAGCTGAACTCACTGCGATCATCATCTCTCCATTCTTGCAGCTCCTCTGGAGTCGGATATTTGAGCTTCTCAAAGCAGTCCAACGCTGCACGGGCGAGATTCTGCTTTGCAGACTCAAATTTTGATTGATCGTCTGCATCACCGATAATCTCCTGCAAATCGTCGGCAACTTCGGTCCACCACTCGATGGCAAGTGGCGACGCCAGGTCATCCACTGCAGCATAGCCGGGAGCTTTCAACAAGGCGTGAAGTAAGGTCAGCATCTGGTTGTATTGGGGACTCAGAGGTTGAGCCAATATCTCTCTCTGTTTGAGAGTCGCGAATGCCAGTAAAAGCTCCAAAAATGTCATATTCTCAGTCTCGAAATCGCCATCCAGAAGCGACGTAATATGGGCGGTACCAAGATCGCTTATGATGAACGCAAGGATAGCATTGAGGTGATCTTGACCAAAAATATTATCCCTCCAATCCATCATTTCGACGACAACCTGAGCTGCAGTTTTCGACAATCCAGGCACTTTTAGACATTGGACGACATTGTTTGTGGCCGACGTTAGCTCGGAGGCCGAAAGAGTCTCTCGAAATAAGCCTCCACCCTGCACGGACATCCATGACTAGAACATAAGTGTCAGATAACCACGCGGATAGACGATGAAAATGCAAATCCATGGTGAGCTTACGCTGTACGCGTTGAGAGCTTCAATGCCTGGAGCAGGGTCATAGGAGTTCTGGGTAGATTCCTGCATGAGAAAGTGACGCAGAACAAACTCCACAACAACGAATGCATCCCGGATATTTTCAGCCGCACGCTGTATATCTGCATCGTTGCGGAACTCAGGACTCCATTTATTCATGTCCTCTGCCAATACGTTGCAAAAATAAAGCAACGCAACGATCTGGGGTTCAGACATTGCCGGCAAGATAGAGTTGAGCAAATCGAAAGACCGAGCTTGATCTTCAGGAACATATTTGCTGCCTGCTAAGGAAGCAGCTACGTTCCAGATAGCCCGAATCCAGGGAGCACCCGGCTTCAGGAAGATGGTTGCCAGGGCTGTGGCCAGCTTTCGAATAACCAGAGGCCCCTCTCCGGAGTTGACAAGCACAGCATAGTGGCCAATCAACCGACCAAGAAGCTCTTCAACATCATGCTGGTTGAGTCTCTTCCTGCAACAGTGTCAGAAAGCTAAACTCCACAGTCATTTCGGTTAGTCACTTACCAGTCAAGGTTGATTTTGACAGTGAAAGTCAAAGCGCCAAAAAATCTCATATCAGTGCTACTAGCACTGAGCAGATCATTAGCAATTAACCATGCCTCAGGACCCTTCTGAAGCGACTGCAGGCGCTCCTGGATAAACTTGATCTGAGCGGGATTGCGTGCATTTGCGGGGCTGTACAGTTGAGAGACAAGCTTGACAAGTTAGTCTTAAAATCATGGTATGGAACAAGAACTACACTCACCTCTCTTGCCTCATTCAAGATGTGCTGCACATCTGGAGCAGGGCCTTGAATGTCCGCAGACATGACCAGAACTCTGATGGCCCTCTTCAGAGAGCTGGAAACTGATATAGATTGTTTGACGAATGATAAAGGGAAGTCACGTGCTGATACCACTATCACAAAAATGTTAGGCGGTGAGAAGGTGGGATGGGATGGAAGGGGGAAAGAAAGAGGGAACAATTGGGTTGTGTTTGTGGGCTTTCAAGAGGGGCAGTCTACGTAAACAAAACAGTGAATGTTCTCAGCATGTGACCTGCATGATTTGTTTCAAGGCGTCAAGGCTCAGCATCCTACTCCTTACCGGTACAAGTGTTAGCTGCTCATCTTTGATCAATCTTTCTATCCAGTCGGAATGGAAATCAGATACCATCACGTTGGTACTAGTTATACAGAAACATACTCCCTACTTACCTAGTCTCCTTGCCTGCTGCGGCCAAAGGTACTCGTCGTGGAGGACGTAATTATGGTTTTTGGGTCATTACGGACTCTACAGTACCTAGGTACCTACCGACCCTAACCGACCGGTATCCTGGTACATAGGGAAGGTAGATAGTTGGGGTTGCCAGTACTACTGGTAAGGTATGGTAATATTAGGTACTCAGTTCTAAAGTGGAATACCGCACTATTACGACTGCGGAGCACGGAGTATAATCTCCAACCTATCTCAAAACTCCACTCGACTAGCTTATCTTGCTGGCCACATCTTTCATTCCTCGCGGTCAGTAAAGTAATGCCGGCCCTTGTACAGTGTACACGCGACTCTCAAAAACTGCATCAAGCCTCTCAACCTTTCCGTTTGCCCCTGAACCCCGCATTTGTACAACGTTTCGCTGTCGTGCGTCATTGGGATCGCTTCTGATTCTCGGACAACTGCATTCTGATTCCCTGACCTTTGCCTGTCGATGCTTGGTTTCCGCTCTTCAATTCGCTTCTGCAAGTCATCAGCTCTTGGATCAATCCGTCAACTACCCGTCTTTCGACCGAAGCTTTTCTCCACCGCTGTCGCACGCTACGCCGCCGAGATGGAGACTGTGAATACCACCGAGCGCCTAGCGAGGTTGAGGCAGTTGATGCAGGAACACAAGGTCGATGTATATAGTATGATATCACATAGCCCCTCTTGTCGTTCATGGTACAAAATAAGAACCTCGCTCATACTTTCCTTAAGTCGTTCCATCGGAAGATAGCCACCAGTCGGAATACATCGCTCCCTGTGACGGCCGCCGAGGTTAGATTTACCCATGAACCTGCCCTTGCTATGTAGCTGCTTTTCATATGACGGCCGCGGGACGACCCTTGACTTACAACCGTACCAATAGAGTTCATCTCTGGCTTCTCTGGATCTGCAGGCACAGCCATCGTGTCTATGACAAAGGCGGCCCTATCGACGGACGGACGATACTTCAACCAGGCTTCCAAGCAACTCGATAGCAATTGGGTGCTGCTGAAGAGGGGAGTTGAGGGTGTTCCGACTTGGCAAGAATGGTAGGCATTTCAAGAATGGTTCATGGGACCTTGTAACGGGAACTAACCCTTCCGTTTAGGACCACCGAACAGGCCGAAGGAGGTAAAGCCGTGGGAGTTGACCCATCTCTGATTACGGCTTGTGAGTGACGAGTGATGCCATATACTATATTCGATTTGATTACTGAAACGATGTAGCGGGCGCACGGAGTCTCGCAGAAACTTTGAAGAAGAACGGCTCGTCGCTGGTCGGTGTTTCGCAGAACCTGGTCGACCTGGTTTGGGGCAAAGACAGACCGGCACCTCCACGAGAGAAAGTCAGGGTTCATCCGGATAAGTTCGCCGGAAAGACTTTCCAGGAGAAGATTGCGGATTTGCGCAAGGAGCTGGAGAACAAAAAAACGGCTGGATTCGTTATCTGTACCACCACCCGACCTCGACCCTGAAACCAGCTGCAGTATGGATGGCTAACAAGGGTCCTAGCTATGCTTGATGAAATTGCCTGGCTTTTTAACCTGAGAGGAAGCGAGTAAGCATCACCCACTCGAGCTTGATTTCATTCAAACTAATGGATGATAGCATTCCCTACAATCCAGTGTTCTTCGCATACGCCATCATTACCCCTACAAAAGCCGAGCTTTACATCGACAGTGATAAACTTACCCCAGAAGTTGTAGCTCATCTCGGTCAGGACGTTGCGATCAAGCCATATGATTCTATCTTCGCAGACGCCAAGGCTCTCAGTGACGCAAGAAAGCAAGAGGCTGGGGAAGCGGCCGCAAAGTTTCTCCTGTCGAACAAAGCATCATGGGCACTTAGCCTCAGCTTAGGAGGCGAGGATCATGTGGAGGAGACCCGGAGCCCTATTGCCGACGCTAAAGCCATCAAGAATGAAGCAGAGCTTGCGGGTATGAGGGCTTGCCATATCCGAGACGGTGCCGCGCTGATCGAATACTTTGCGTGGCTCGAACATGAGCTGGTCAACAAGAAGACTGTTCTTGATGAAGTTGATGCCGCAGATAAGTTGGAGCAGATCAGATCCAAGCACGATCTCTTTGCTGGTCTTTCCTTCGACACTATTTCCTCAACTGGACCTAACGGCGCCGTTATCCACTACAAGCCAGAGAAAGGCACTTGCTCCATCATTGACCCGGGTGCTATCTATCTTTGCGACTCCGGAGCTCAGTATTTAGATGGAACGACTGACGTCACGAGAACGTTTCATTTCGGACAGCCCACAGAGCTAGAGAAGAAGGCTTTCACCCTGGTCCTCAAGGGTCTGATTGCCATTGATTCTGCTGTGTTTCCCAAGGGCACTACTGGCTTTGCGCTCGATGTTCTTGCCAGACAGTATTTGTGGAAAGAAGGCCTGGATTACCTTCATGGCACAGGCCATGGCGTTGGCTCATACCTGGTTAGTCGCAAAGACTCTGGATACACCGCTCGTTCATCACCTCTGACTTCTTGGCAGAATGTGCACGAAGGCCCTATTGGCGTCGGCACTCGCGTACAGTACACTGAAGTACCGCTTGCTCCCGGCAACGTCATCTCGGACGGTAGGTCGTTTGTACTCGTTATTTTCGGCTCGGAACTAACTGCCATAGAACCTGGATTCTACGAAGACGGCAAGTTCGGCATTCGCATTGAGAGTGAGTCTCTATCTCTCGGTCAGATTGTACATAGGCTAACACAATATCTTCAGATGTCATCATGGCGCGGGAGGTACAAACCACACATAAATGGGGCGACAAGCCATGGTTGGGCTTTGAACATGTCACAATGGCTCCCATTGGCCGCAACTTGGTTGAGCCATCTCTACTCAGCGACCTCGAGCTCAAGTGGGTGAACGATTATCACGCAGAGGTGTGGGATAAAACCCATCATTTCTTCGAGAATGATGAGTTCACTCGAAGCTGGCTTCAGAGAGAGACTGCACCCATCACTAAATAGATCTGAGCTAATCTCAAAGATATTGGTCCAGACCGTCCGTCCAGATGACTTTGAATAGCAGCGGTCATTCAATTGTGTATTCTAAAACTGGTTCTGGAGATGACATAGAGCCACATCATAGTGCCTGTTAGTCATTGTAGTGATGTAGGATATCCATTCCAGTGGATATACTGTGCAGGTAGCCATTCCCAAGCGTGGCTTGCCGATGCCGGGAAGCTTGTGTGGGGAATTCAGGCGGTTACGACTTGCGGACTGCGGACACTTAGACCTTGGACCATATTCCGTACCGTGTTCTTTTGTTGCACTGTCTGAACTATAACCTCTTGACATCCGTTTGCCGGATACTTTAATCTTATGTCCCTCTTATAGATCTCCGATTAGCAGCCTTAAGAACGACCATGACCGCGGTCGCCACCGTTTGATACACTGCGACAGCGCCAGCCATCGAGAGCCCGAGATTGACAGCTCCTCCGCCGTATTTATTTTGTCGTCGCCTCACTGATCCGCCCTCTTTCAGAAACTAGCACTCTTACTATTCCCCAGATAGATCCTCTGGAATGAACGACAGAAACGGTTACTCCGAGGGATACGGATATTCCGAAAGCAATCGATACGATCGGAGTGATGGCGGATACGGGGGCAGCAGCAACAACAACCTAGCTGTCAATGGGTACTCAGGCGGGAGAGATCGCCGTCCAGGCGGATATGGTGGTTTCTACAACGAGTCCTCGCAAGAGCCTTCACCTTCGACCTCGCCGGAGCGACGCCGGGAGAGATTGGAGGGAGACCGCCAGAACTCGTCTTCGCGATCGCGCACACGGGATACCGACTCGGAAAGGAGACTGCAGAGCTCGCGGGATGGTCGCACACGGGAAGAGACTAGATTAGTGGCCGGCAGCAGCAGGGAGAGGAGTGGTCCTGAGGGAGGCAAACCCGTGAGCAGTGGCGGGGGGTCTCAAGCTATTGAAGGTTTGCTGGCTCATCCATCTCTTTTCTTTTACCCACTTCACCGATGGGGACTTGTCTGGACGGTGGATCTGGATGGTTGATGGTTTTCAGATATCCTTCAGGCGATCCGACGCGACTGGGGCTTCGTAGCCTCAGACGATTGTGTACCGGTCCAGGTGGCATTGCAGTTGATGGACACAAGTACATTGGGCAAAGCGGATCGCGAACCTGATTTCGTCGATATGAACCAACAGATTCAGAAGACTTTGAAGTCTGTCGTCAATGGTCGGTCGTCCCATCACATTGTTGTCGAACCAAATACTGAACATAGTGATCAGAGCATCACCAGGGATTCAACAGTTCCATTGGTACATATCATAAGATCCAGTCGAATATACAAAGCTCGCAGAATCGAGTGCGAAATCTCAAACATGCGCTGGAGGATGCCAAAGCCGGGCTACTATATACGAAGCCCGAGTTGAAGGGGCTAGCCACGTCTTCCCAGAAGTACGATGACTTAATCCAGCTTTTCAGTCAAATCCAGGAAATTCAGTCTCTGCCTGAGAAGCTAGAGTCCCGAATATCTGACAAGCGATTTCTTGGTGCTGTCGAGGTGCTCCACGATGCCTTCCGACTGTTACGGCGCTCCGAGTTGGAGAATATCGGGGCTCTAGCGGACATACGCGCCTACTTTGCGAACCAAGAGATATCTCTGACCGATATTCTGATAGAAGAGCTGCATGATCACTTATACCTCAAATCCCCCTATTGCTCCGGTCGGTGGAAACCGCCAGCGCCGGAGGGAGAAGTTGGCCCCGCAAACGCTTCCAGCTGGACTGGAGTAGCAACCTGGGAAAAGCCTGTCTACGCCTTTCTTGGGAAGCTGGACGCCTCCACGCCCCTGGTGGAGGATGCCTCCCGAAATCCGGAGGCTGACACTTTTTATTATATCCGACTTTTGATTGAGGCGCTGAATAAGATGGGCCATTTGGACATAGCGGTTGACCGCATTGAACAGCGCCTTCCAGTTGAGCTATTTGCAGTGGTGGATAAGACAAATGCAGAAGTCGACGCCCGTCACCCAAATTTGGCCCGGGGCCTGTCATCTCAGGATAGCAAGACCGGTCTGCCAAGGGAGGCCATTGAGAAACGCGGGCATGTCTTGACGGAGTTTTTATGGACTCTATATGCCAAGTTTGAAGCTATTGCTGAAGGTCATCGTGTCCTCCACGATGCCATTGCTGGAATTGTGGAGCGCGAGGGTATTCCCAAGAACAGTTCACTCACAGGTGGTTTCAAAGAGTTGTGGAAGCTCTATCAGAGTGAGGTCAGCGGTCTTCCTGGATTCGGCTTACGCGCTCGCGATGCTGTTGGCTCACAATTTCCATAGATTCGTTCCCTATTGCACGATTACTTGGCCACCGATGGAGAGTCGTCGTTCCGCCTGAGGGAAGAAGAAGCCGATGCTAAACGCCATCATAGGGATAAGAACAAGGTGCGTCTGCTTAGGACACGTCTAGCCATGGCTGAAACTTGTTGACACTTTGAAGAAATTGTTTAAGCTCTCCGAAACAGAGCAAACCACGGAAATACAAGCGGAACAAGACGAGCTGGATGAGATCCTCAAGACCTCGGTTCCTGGTTTAGTGTCGAAAACCAGGCAGAAATACACAACGACAGACAGTTCACGAGACGGACAAGGAAATTCAGGAACCGGTCATAAGATACTCATTGAACCCAGCGTGTTCAATATGAGTCTTCTTCTTCCGCCTTCGTTATCCTTCATCCAACGATTGAAGGACATAGTACCTGTGGATGCGGACATTGCTCTGAGCACTTTGACGTCCTTTTTGGATGACTTTCTCGTCAACGTCTTCCTTCCGCAACTGGATGAGACAGTCACCGATCTGTGTACCCTTAGTTTCATCGCACCAGACGCGTTCACCGAAGACCCTCAATGGTCCAAGTCCTCCCCTCGACCTGTTTTCAAGGCAAGTACCTGGCGTCTTCATATCATTCATTAAGTTCTTCCCTAACCTCAAATACAACAGGGAACTCTCAAATTCATGTCAATCATTTGGGAGTTTAGCAAGATGCTGTCCAGCATTCCGCATGATCAAGCCTTCACACAGCTTCTAATTACCCAGATTGTGACCTACTATGACAAGTGCTGTGGGTGGTACAAAGGTTAGAAGAGCCGCTACCTTCCAAGTTGATTGTCCAAGGGCTCAAATAGTTCTCCAGCTATTGTCACGAAAGTCTCGCCTCGCAATCCCGGTCAGGTTCGTCTCAAGGCCGCAGCGGAGTTTGCCGAATCTGGTGATATCCATGATACAGTTCGGGAACTCTGGGAGGGGCCAGAAGATACTAAGAAAGAACTAATCGATAAGGTAGATGCTCTCGGCTCTTCTTCCCGTCTTTGAACGTCCGATCAGCTGCTGATTGTCCCAGGAAATTGATCTTCTGCTCAAACGCACAGACGAGATGTCATTAGAGCCGTACGACATTATATCCGATCCCAAAACAGTAGTAGCATTGTCGCTTCTTTACAATAGCATGGTAATATTTGTCACACACTCAGTCTGATCCATCGCCTGTTGAAACCTCGCTGACACTTTTCCAGCAATGGCTTGCAAGTCACCTTACCAAGCTGCGCCGGATCACAGCTTCGGAGTCGCGGCAGCCACAGCCTGAGACTAGAGCACCTCCTCGTCGATGGACCCTGATTGGAGCCATGAAATCGAGGCGTGACAGCATAAGTCAGCCAGTGTATCTGCCGCTGAATCATGAAACGGCCAACGCATTCGATAAGACTGTTCAATCGCTGCGCAATCTGGCCTCGACCGCGCTCTTTGCTCTTCACATTGATATTCGATGTGGCGTCATTCACATGTTGACTCGGACAATGGCTGGGCCCAACCCCCCCAGCAACCGCGATTCGGAACCCACCACACCATCACCAAGCTCAAACATGAACTGGTGGCATATCCTTGTAAACCAGCCGACAGCCGCTTCTCCAACGATCCTCGAGCTGAACAATGACTTGATCGCTTTTGATACGAATATTCTGACATATCTCGGGTCGGCTGAACATAGCTTCATTACCTCGGGTCTTGCTCGGTTTATTGATCAAGCATTCGTCTCGTCTGCACGTCACATTGGAGCCATGAATGAAAATGGAGCCTTGCGGCTGCAACTTGACGTCCTCGTTTTACAGCAGAACCTCAAGAATATAATTGTCGACCCGACACCAGAAATAGCCCAGGACCCTACGACACAGGAACCAGAGTATCCTGACAAGGTCGTTGCACTTCCGCGTAGTGCCAAATTCCTTGACTGGTTCCTGGATGGTGCGGAAAAGGCATTGGAGTACGCCAAGGATGAAAAGGAGCAGTTCGCTACGCAGGGCGACAAGGCATTGGCTGCGGGCAATGGCGAACCATTCACCTACGATGAGCTCAAGGTCCTGATCGACCTTTGTTTCTCGGAAATTCTGAGAGGACCTCGCGGGGTTGATAATCGGGAAGATTTTATGGCTGCGAAGAAAGCCAGCGCCGATGCACTCTTGAAATTGAACGAAATCATGTGGGATTCCAAATGATCGTGTTGGATTTCCGATGACATCCTTGAGGTGCCTTGCTTATCTGCCAAATGCTGTACTCTTTTTGATCTATACCCCTTGTATCATTTCTTCACGCTGGCGCAAGACTACCCTTAGACACTTGATGAATCGATCACGCTCGTCATGTTCCATGCCACTTTCCTTTGAATGAAGTTGTTCATCGAGTTTTTAGTGTCCAGTGAATAGACTACAATTACTAAACCGTCTAGGAGAGCGACCATCCTCCACTTCAATATCTCGTTTCGGCGCAGCAACAGCCCAAAAGCACTGCCTGCACAAAGATAACCGGAATCCACAGCCAGCGAACAACTCATACCAGCCTACGGCAACCGCCGAAAACCATTTCCTGGACCAAGAGTGCCTTGAAAGGGGTCAATGAATACTGTATGGATCCAGATATAGGAGATGTCCGACTGTCGGTGTTCTTTTATCTGCCTTCAGGAAAGATGCCGGTGGCTGCATCCGAAGAGAGGCGTGACCGAGCTTATGAGGAAATCCGTCATTTGTAGTCTTCTCGGTAGCGGTCGGCTATTCTCTGGATCACATCTGAAGTGGACATCTGTGTGCTGAAAGGTACCAGTTCCAGTCTTCCCCCAGTTTCCAGGACAGCATCGCGTCCTACAACCTGATGGGGCAGATAATCATTTCCTTTGACGAGGATATCGGGTCGAATCGCCTCAATTAGAGACAAAGGAGTGTCGTCCTCAAATAGAACGACATAATCCACGCAACTCAGAGAGGCCAGCATCGCAGCTCGCTAGGACTGGGGTACAATAGGTCGCTTGTGTCCTTTCAACCGTCTTACGGACGCGTCCGAGTTGAGTCCCACTACCAGCCACTTTCCCAAGGCCTTGGCTTTCTGGAGATATTCGATATGGCCTACGTGGAGTAGGTCAAAGCAGCCGTTTGTGAACACGATCTGCCCGTCACCACGGATTGCGTTTAAGCTAGCGAGACATTCGTCGAGGCTCACAATCGTACGCCCGCTCTGTAGCTCCTTCTCTGGCTTATCCGACCCTCCACTGCATGGTGCCTCTAGCAGCTCGCTCTTGCGATGGTAGCAGTCCCCAATTTCGTCACTGCGATGCTACCTGCATTATTCGCCACTTCGGCAGCTGCTTTCAAGGATCGCCCGCACACGAGATAGGCCCAGGCGAATGCAGCGAGGCCACTGTCTCCGGCGCCACTGACATCGCGTGCCGTAGAAGCTCTGCCTGGGATTGCGAACGATTTCCCGTCCGGTTCATAGAGGACCATCCCATCAGCGCCACGAGTGACTAGCAAAGCTTCCGGGTGAGCCTTGGCCAGAACAGTCCTTGCAGCAGCATCAATATCGGCGGAGGAAACGATAGGAAGCCCGGATAACAGCCGCAACTCGCTCAGGTTGGGCATCAGGACGGTTGCCCCCGCATATCGGCTGCAATCGCCAATCTTCGGGTCCACAATGACCTTTCTCTCTAGGGATACAGCCTCATGGATTAGATCTCTCAGAACGGACTCGCACAGGAACCCCTTGTTATAGTCCGAGCAGATCATACCCCGTGCATGGGGCAAATACCGGCGCACAGAATCCAGGGCTGCTCGTCGTTGCTCTTCCCCGATGGGGGTTACAACTTCCTGGTCCAGACGGACGAGGTGTCTCCCGTTGCCGATGATGCGCGTCTTGAGGCAGGTTGGCCTGTTGGCGAGGACTTGGACGCCGGAGATATCCACGTTGGCGCTGGTCAGAAGGGAGAGCAGGCGCTTTCCCTCTTCGTCGTCTCCAACAGCTCCTACCAGGACAACTGCCGTACCCAGTGCGACAAGATTCATCGCGACGTTTGCCGCTCCGCCGGGGTAGTATTCTGATTTCTCCTGCTCCACGACAGGTACGTCGGCCTCTGGGGCGTTTCGACGAACGGTGCCAGAGACATATTGATCTAGTATCAGGTCTCCCACTACCACGAGGATTTCGCCGTCCGCGGAGTTGTCGGGCTGACAGATATGCATGATGAATCAGGAACGTGTATGTCCATTCAGATAGTGCAGATCATGGGAAACGGGCGCCTAAGATGGGGAATGTATTCTACTCTGTCGACGCCGAAGTCTTAGCGGGATATACGCCACGTACTGAATTGGCTATCCCCTTTTTATCTGCATGAATCGACATGTGCAGCTGAATCTGGTATTGCAAAAAATATAGCTTACGGAATTGTCGCGTCATAAGACGCGAACTCCTCAATTTCTGTGTACCGAAGACAGTAGTATAGGCCCCTTGCATCCTGCATCAGGAGGGGCCAGCTGAACACCGCCTCTTCACTGGAATAATAGGCTATTCTTGATTGTAAGGACTAGGGAGACCATGCAATCAGCCCAAAAGGACATCTCCGGTGGTCTGTCTGGATGGGACACGTCACACAGCCTGCATCAGCTAGCATGAGATGAAGAGGATAGAAACCCAATAGATCCATACCACCAGGCTGAAAAGTTGTGCGGACGATGTTCCCGCCTGTCTATGGCTGTAAGGTAGTCTCTAAGACTGTCAATAATAATGTGATCTGTGAACGGCAATACTGATTACATAGCAAATTCAGATTCTACATAAATACGAGTAGTCTTTCATGTCAGTATTGTGTCACTTTTGAGTCAACTGAGAATCGCTTTGTAAGAACCATGCAGGCAGCCGAAAACCACACATACTCTCTGATAGAGCTACACTGTGGTTAGTAGAATGAGCCTTCTCCGAGTCAACTGCTATGTCTGCTGCGATATCCTGACACTCTCGCCGTCTTTGTAGGCGTTACGAATAATGATTGGGGTAGGTCATGCTCTTTGACAACTGCACTCTTATGGTCTACAGACTCAGTTCAAACAAATCATTAGGCAAGATTGGAACAAGATCATTAGTTGCGCGACTCTTTGAGGCTGGAAATAAGGAGAATAAGATTGACCATGATACGCCATATGCAGAACTCTGGATGGGGACTCATAATTTGCACTCATCCAAGGATGCTCGAACGGGGATTTCATTGCAGAAGACTGTTGAACTGCCGTTCATGTTCAAGATTCTCTCAATTAGGAAAGCCATCTGCATCCAAGCACACCCCGACAAACAGCTTGCTCAACAGCTTCATAAACGAGACCCGGTTACCTATCCAGGTGGGCAGCCGTGTTCATTTCTCTTTGCGCGTGTCGCATCCTGTTGGAGATTACCTTTTTATTGACTCAAGAAATGGCGATTGCGATTACACCCTTCGAGGCTCTGTGTGGCTTTCGTCCTCTTGGAGAGATTGCACTTTTTTTGATCCATATTGCTCCCTTGCACCGTATTGTAGGCCCGGCAGCAGACGAGTGCATAATCGTCGCAAGTCAAGATCAGAGAGATCCAGCTGAAGGGGAATCGGCTCTCAGACGGGCCTGGGAGGCATTGCTTCATGCGCCTCGGGAGCAAATAATCGCATGCACAAGGGAGCTTATGAGTCTCATACTTTGCGATGATCAAGACGACAGGCGCTTTGTCCCTAACCTGCGACTCTCCGCTGCTTTGATCTGCCGCCTTCATCAACAATATCCAGAGGACGTGGGCCTCTTTGCGGTCTTCTTCATGAACCACGTGTCCTTGACGCCGGGTGAAGCAGTATTCGTGCCGCCTGGAGAGCCCCATGCATACCTGAGCGGCGGTATGTCATTCGTGTGGTTGTCCGTCTCTATACTCTGAATGTGTGCTGACATGTGACGGGATTTCCCCATTGCCGCCCTTTAGACGTCGTCGAATGTATGGCCTCGTCCGCAAACACGGTCCGCGGCGGCTTTACTGATAAGAAGAAGGACCTTGATACGCTCATACCGATGCTCTCATATTCTTACCGGCCCCCGTTGAAGCCGAGAGTGTTCCCGGTAAATCCTCACGTTCGGTCGACCAAGGGTGCAGTATCCTCAGTGCTGTACCAATCCCCCGCGGAGGAGTTTGACGTCGCGAAAACGGACCTGTTCTCGCCAGACGCAGAGGTACAATTGTATCCAATGGATGGGCCGAGTCTGATGGTCTGCATCCAAGGTTGTGGGGGCATCCGGGCAGGACATCGCATGGAGAGGATCACATTCGGTTCGACTTTATATATCGGTGCTGGAGCCGGGATAACCATTCAGAACAGGGGAACGGGGAGTCTTACCATTTCCCAGGCACTGTACGATCCCAATAAGGCAAAGACAGGAAACCTGGTAAACAATGAGTAATATCACAACCATTGAATCGACCTTGTGTGAATATTCAGCTACACCGTTGACTGAGTCAGCAGCCGATGTGTCTATATGGAGCCACGTAGGTCTGCAATCAATCACAGTCGCGGCCACATAAGATACCTCGTTGACTCTCGCCTGATGATTGCACACCGAGTCGCACCCATGGAGTCTCAGTATCAACTTCAACCGAAAGTGAACCCCGTCAACCCACACAGGCAAGGAGAGTCAACTTGATTGTCGTCACCGGCGGAGCAGGGTTCATCGGCTCCAACATCGTCAAAGCACTTAACGAGCGCGGCCGAAAGGACATCATCGTCGTCGATGACATGACCGATGGGTCCAAATTCATCAATATCGCAGACTGTGAGATCGCAGACTACCTCGATGTGGACGAATTCCGGCAAGCCATCAGCAACGACAGCCTCACGCCTCCAAGTGTGATCTTCCGCAACGGGGCTTGCTCGTCAACGACAGAGATGAACGGAAAATACATGCTTGATGTCAACTTCACTTTCTCAAAGGAGTTGTTCCACTACTGCCAGCGTCACAACACAAGACTCATCTACGCTTCTTCTGCCGCCGTCTCCGGCCACAACAGCACTTCTGGCCCTCTACTGGAGAACAGCACGAGAGCAACATTCCCGCTCAATGTATATGCCTACTCGAAAATGCTCTTCGACCAGTATGTCGAAAACCACAGGGGCACCGCAGCATCACAAGTCGTCGGACTCCGATACTTCAACGTCTACGGGCCCAGGGAGCAGCACAAGGGCCCAATGGCAAGCATCGTGTACCAGATGTACCAGCAACTGCGGCAGGACGGCGCGGTCAAGCTGTTTGGGGAGTACGACGGGTACAAGGCCGGGATGCAGCAGCGGGACTTTGTCTATGTGGGCGACGTGGTAAAAGTCAACCTGTTCTTTCTGGAGCATCCGTCGTTCTCGGGGATATTTGACCTCGGCAAGGGGCACGCTGATACGTTCGTCGATGTGGCGAATGCTGTCCTGGAGGTTTCTGGCGTCAAGGGCCGGATTGAATATATACCGTTCCCGGAGCATCTCAAGGGACGATACCAGAGTTCTACTTGTTCGGATGTTTCGGGGTTGAGGCGGATAGGGTTTCAAGATCAGTTTACGTCTATTCGAGACGGTGTTAGGGAGTATGGGGAATGGTTAAGTAAACAGAATAGGTAGACGCTGATAGCGACGAAACTCACGGTCAGATCAGGCTCCGAGGTTACTCTTGCTATTGAGATGCAGGCATTCGCCAAGAAAAAGTCATATTGACTGGCCAGGCTTAATATCTCTTGATATAGAAGGCGGCGGGAATTCTGGTGAACTTCCTACTGGCATAGGGAGAAATCTCGGAAAGACCTTCTACCTGTTCATGATGAATTTACTTGATGGTAAGGGTCCAGGCCTCACTTCGATCTTTCCAGGCCCATCTGCCATACTCTTATTTCGGCTGACTTCCGATCTCTTCTGTGACCCGGCGATAGAGTTTGAATCCATCCCAAACCAGCACGGATTGATTGCCCCATTTCCCTAATCAGATGAATGCGATCACATTGGGATCTCGAGCCGTTGAGCTGCTGCTGCTATTCTTCACCGGATATGTGCTATTGCCTGCAATGATGGGGCTAGGCCATTTACTTAAGTTCGCGTTGCCCTACGGCCAAGCCTGAGGCTGCAGAGGAAAATGGTCGAGATGCATCGTCCTGCAAGTCTTTGTCCGATGCACATCATCCTTCAGGTCTTCAGCTGATGCAATCTTGCAAAATAACGCACTGTTTACTGCTTTCAATTCATCGATGGGCTCAGGATCGTGAACCTTAGCAGTTTCGTGACCTTCGTTGTTTGCAATGCCCCGCCGGACGTTTCAGACTCTGCCATCTCGTCTCGCCAGCGAGCGGTGGCTTCCAACGCCAGAAAAAAGCTGCGTGCTCTGTCAGGGCTTCTGATTCATTAAACGTCTTGCGTTGATAGCCTGCAGTCACCTTGGAAGAATCTTTTCAATATATATTGCGTTACATTGTTGTCTCAGCATCCGGCCGAATTCTCTCGGGCAGGATGCCTTGGTACTCAGCACATGGAGGAGGGTTTCACTGTCCTTCCTTGTATTCTGGATTGATATTTATATGACTCTGGATTCTCTTCAGGCCACTCCGTCTGGAACAGCAGGGAACAGCGACTACCTTCATTCCTGGGACCCGAGGCCGAGGTATTCATTCAATACTTGCAACAGGAGCAGAGTCTCCAGTCACCTTCTGCATTTGAACAGCAGTCTTTCTTCCATTCTAGCTACTCCGCCTTCAAGACATATCGACATCCAATAATGAGATATCTCCTCGCCACTCTTGTCATTGCCGCTCTGGGCACGATCGCGGCCGCCGCCTCTGGCAAAGCCACCTTCTACGGCGGCAACCTCTCTGGAGGAACCTGCTCGTTCACTGGCTACTCGCTCCCCTCCGGCATCTACGGAACCGCCTTCTCAGGCGCCCAGTGGAACAACGCCGCCCAATGCGGCGCCTGTGTCAACGTGAAAGGACCCAGCGGTAGAACCATCAAGGCCATGGTACGTCTCTTCCCCATCTCAGACATTCCCAGCTAACACCACCCAGGTCGTCGACCAATGCCCCGAATGCGCCCCCGGCCATTTCGACCTCTTCCAGAACGCCTTCACCCAACTCGCCGACATCTCCAAGGGCATCATCGACATCACCTGGGACTGGACGCCCTGCGGGATCACCTCGCCCCTCATCCTCAAGAACAAGGAGGGCACCTCCCGCTGGTGGTTCTCCATGCAGGTCATGAACGCCAACGAGCCCGTCTCGAAGCTCGAGGTCAGCACCGACGGCGGGAGAACCTGGCAGGGGACCAACAGACAGCCCTACAATTTCTTCGAGAAGAGTAGTGGGTTTGGAAAGGATGTCGTTGATGTCAGGGTTACTGGTCAGTCCGGCCGTAGCCTGGTCGTGAGGAATGTCGGGACTAGCGCTTCGTCGCGCATTACCGCTCCGTCGAATCTGTAGAGTGTACTGCAGACTATGTATTGGCGAAGGATGGTATGAGTAGGTTGGCCGGAAGATCCTGTCTTCGTCTTTGCTCTGGTTCTCTCAATTGCTGTTTCGTTGCTTTCAGTTGCCGCGGAGGAGTTTTTGGCATAGTATATACGGATGCCCTGTCCGCATGTTATGAGACGCCTTACGTTCTCAATATTCAAACATATTTTGATGATTTCAATCCGATCCATGGAAACAATTGGTTCTCGTGGCTACCCTTGCAAAATTGCCTATGTGAAATAGCTCCATGGACAACGCTTTGTCATTTAGATTTCGAAAAACAACATCAAACTACGAAATGGCCCTATGTAAATCTGACAGATCGAATTGCAATTCCCATAACGCGATATCGCAGGCTCCGTTCCCAACACTGGTTTCGCCGACCCTTAAGATAGAAAATAGTAACATACAGAGTAAAAGATACTAGAAGGCAGGCGACAGAAACGAGAAATCAAGACATCACCGGAAAAACGACTCCGGGCTGGACAAATTAAGGCTGTAGATCGTTGGTCACCTGTTTCTTCCAGAGGCGGTGACTTGATGGAAGACATCAGAGAAGATCAATATGGCACCTGCAACCGGGCCAAATCACGGTGCCTTCTCTCGCAGGGCTTCTTGGAATGGAATGAAACTGAAAAAGAACGAACGAAGAAGAAAGAGCGGGTATGTTGGAATCTCAGCCTCCGAACAAGAACAGATCGTAGCACATGTATGACCATGAGATAGAGAGCAAAAGGAAAGTCATCTATCCAGAAGCGCAATTCAGCCTCAGACCTGGCCTTGGTCAACCTCGAGAGGCTCGAGCTCTTCCGCATCGTTGTAGTCGTCGAACTCGAGACCTGCATCGCGACAGCGCTGAAGCCACTTTTGTGCGATATCTCCACGACGGTTGACTTCTAATTTCAACTTGGAATTTTGGGCGCTGATTTCGTTAATTGCATGGCTCGTAGTCATATTGTTTTGCTCCCACCGTTCGCTCATCGTTTTCTTCTCATCGTGTAGCTGACAGATGTACTCGATTGTACGCTGTAGGATGGCGCCTTTGTTCTTGTCACAGTTGGGGACCAGACGCGCTAGCTGGTTGATACCCTCGTTTATAGCTTCACGACGCCGACGTTCCACTAAAATCGAATTAGCTCACGTCACCCATAAAACAACTCCCGCAACTTACCCTCTTTGTGATTGTTCTTGCGAATTTGGTGCCACTCAGGAGAACCAACAGAAGGTTTTTGATTCATACTCTGGGCTTCGCGAGCAGCGTAGACAGCTGCGGCGGTCGAGTTGTGTTCATGGGTAGCGCCCATAGCCTGACCCATATCATCGCCGAACGTCAACCCGTGAGCCAGATTATTGGCGTCGAAAGAAGGCTCGGGGGGAGGCGGATATTTGTTCTGAGGATTGTGCGCGGCCAATGCGGCTTTGGCAGTGAGAGCATTCTCATCGGAGATACCGTTCTGCGGTCCGACATGTTGGAGGATCTGCTGGTCGATGTTGAGCTCCGAAGTCGAGGTAGGGAGACCGTGATAAGAAGTCAGAGAGCTGTGTGCGAAGTTGTTCTCAGCATCAGCGCCAGGGATGCTGCCACTACTTCCATTGGAAGAGCGATTCAGGCGCTGAGGATCGGGGCCCGCGCTGTCATCACCTTCGCGCTTTCGCTTGCTGGTGATATTGCTATCCGAGGCACCCAACGATTGATCAGACATGATGTAGAATGCGAGGTGGTCACCCTGCAGATTGGCCGAGTCAGCGACGGCCATAACAGTGCGTATTCAGTGACCAAACCGACCCGTTAGACAGAGCAGGTGTATTAATTCGAGAATAAGTTCCTCAGACAGCTACAAGAATGTGTAGCATTAGGACTTCCCTGTGGTCCAGATTTGTGAGTCGGCAAGCCCAGTGAAGTAATGGGTGCAACAGTCAGGAAAACAAATAATGCAGGGTGGTGAGAAAGGAAAAGAGAAAATTTTCTCGCGAGCAAAATCCATCAAAAACAAGAATATTGGTGTGCTGAGAAGTGACAAGTGAATATAACGAAGACGCGTGAAGCTGGACGCGCTGGTCTCCGCACCATATCATCAAAACAGACATTAGACGACCATCAAATCCCAGGAACATGCAATATACAATTACATTGATGAAAACAATCTGCGCCAGCAAGACAGTTGATGCGCAAAGCATCGATCAGAAAACAAACAATCATGGTCGCATAGTCGACATCAGAAACGCGTCATGATGGTCTGCGACCGAGGTAACAGGGGAAGAGAGGATAGCATCACAAAATCAACCTCATCCGGCTCACGGCGGACGAGGCCGAGGGCCAGAGAAGGACATGATGAGATGCTTCTGAAGCCTTTTGAAGCTTCTCAAATAGTGGAGTATGGCAGAGGGAAGATGCAATGAAAGATATGAAGTCGCGAATAGAAGGAGAGAGCTCTCTGTACCTTGGGATGGTCTGTCTATCACCTGACAGCAAGTCACCTGCCACGGGCAACAACAAGAGGCAGGTATATCGTAGTTCGATCGCGAAGACCAAGAATCGAATTTGATCGCGAGGAAAGAGTCAATATGGAAATTTCCAATGCAAAGACAATGGACGGACCGGAATAGAAAACGAACAGAAAAAGTGGCGGCTTTTACAATAGAAAGAAGGGATATCTGGAGGAGTAGAGTCGAGTAGTAGAGAGAAGCGCTCACGTGGCGAGGGACAATAATCGAGCAGAACAGTCGAGGCGGCAGTGGTCCGGTGAGGAGCAGCGACCAGAAGCGTAGAAAAGTCACCTGACTTGGGCTGTCCGAGAACGAGCAAAATGGTCTTTCACTGTCTCCATCAGAACTCCCCTTCCCACACTGATAATGAAGAAGAGTCAACTCTCGTGTGGCTTCCAATGTGTCTCCCATTAGCTATGGTCTTTACTACCCTCCCTCTTCTTTCTTGGACGTCATGTGCTCCAATCCCGTGCCCCCTCCTCAGGCAATGTCCCTTTTCTCATCACTGATTGGTTGCGCGGAGTACTCTGGCGGTTGCCGGAGGAGGGGTTGACCCGGAATCACGTGTGACTCTTCAAGCCTCCCATTATTATCGCCAAATCAGCATGATAATAAGTCAAAACAATTGAAAATGACTGTGCGGAAGTTTCCTGGTTATTTACCAGACTTGATGAGCACTCATAGAGGATACCATGCCTCATCTATCAATTTAGTGAATGCACTGACGCATAGCCATTTTCAATTGTTAACAGTCACAACTGGTCCCAAAGGACTACTTTGCTCCTTCAGTGCTCATCCCCGTCGGGCCGACCCTCCTTTAGGGTGCTCGTAGGGGAGCACGGTCCATCTGGAGAGCGCCATCGTACAGTAGCGGGATGTACGCCGATGTATGCCATGCCATGCAATGTCTCTGAGGGTTTCTCGTCTCTCGACCGACGCTGCGTAGTCGCAGATCCACAGATACACAAACCACACTTGTTCACACCTGATATCTGTCCATGGCTCATCTTAGTTGACTTGTTCAACTATTGTCTACTGCCAACACCTAGTCAGTTTCATTCCGCCTCAGAGGAGACTTCATCTGACCTTCCGTGTCACATGCACATCCGCATTACGACCAAACTTTCCCACTTGAAGCGGATGGTCGTTTCCGCAGTGTCGATCCAAAGTCTTCAGCTTACTCTCGCAGATCAATCTACTCTAGCTGCCATCTGAAGGTTGCATTATTTAATACGCTCCCTTGTCTGGCTTGCTGACAGACCGTCTGATAGATTGCCAATCCATCGGTCATGAGATAGCCATCCTGGTCTGTCCAAGTAGGGTACGGACGCCAGTCTCGATCAGGAGGTAGTAATATGTTCTCTCAAGGGGCTGGTGTAGATGAATCGATGGCGCATAATTGTCTAGATGAATCTACAAAGCAGTAGATTCCCATAGTCGAGGTCTAGGAATGGTGGCTTCCATTGTCACATGGATTCAGGAGGAGGATGATTATCAAGCACAATTCACATGATTGCTGTGGATTGTGGCAAGGTTAACCCTATCAAGGTCAAAGTCAAGCTGCTTCACGTCAGAAGAGAATCAGAAATCCAGGGATGTTGCGTAGATTTGACCAGGTCTGTCATAATATCAAGCATTCCAACGCATCGAGCAGTCAGTTTGACGAATGTTGCAGTCTTCCTGCCGATGTTCAATAGTAGATGTCTCAGACTGTATAGTTTAGCACGGCAAAGAAGCTGCAACTTCATGTCTGCGACGCCTTAACCAATCCAAACACCATCTTCGGATCAGCTGAAGTATCAGCAAAGCAGATACCCTCTGTGGTCGCACCGAGCATATCCCAGCAAAGGATATTCACATCAAACGGTAACTCCCCCCCAGGGTCGCCTTCCTGCAACACCCGCGGGCGCTGCGTAATAGCGATAATCGCACTTGTCCCCGCATAGCGCACCGATCCCTCCTCTCCACACCTATTCCCAAAGACAATGACAATCTTCTTCTTTGCGGATTCGGCTTCATGGCCATCAAATCCTGAATCAGCATCATGCCGCATCTTCTCCTTCACTAGAGGCCAAAATCTCTGTATCCAGTAATTAAACGTATCCAAATCGGGCTTATCCGCAAGCGCATCAAGCTCCTCCCGACTCATAAACGTCGTCCAGGCCATCGACAGAATAACCAGCTGGGACTTGGAGTCGAGGACGCGATTCGCAAACTCCCAAGCCGTAAAAGGCGCCTCGAATTTATACGGGTTGATATCCATACATATCCCAAACGACGTCGCCACCCTAGACGTCAGCACATCCCCCCCTCCGGAGGACCCAGAACCAGAACAAGAGTTGAAGACAAGCTCATGGAAGCCTCTCTCCGCCGTGCCTTCAGCCGCCCACGTCTCGTCCGTGAAGTACAGAAACGTCTTGCGGTAGTTCACCAGCACCTCTCCCCGCTCATCCACAACAAGCAAGGAATTGTAGTACTTCTCCTGCGGCTGCGCGCTACATTCCGCACCCGCTGCTGCGGCGTCGACCCCCCCGATTTCTATCTCGGGATAGCCCACGCACACTTTACACTCGAGGCGCGTAGCCGTCTCCCGCGCCCACGCAGCCGATACGCCCATCCCCGCTGGCTCCAGGAACGGACGTATGGCTTCCAGCGAGGGGAAATTGTATCCTGCCAACATAACGTCACCAATTACCTCATCGAAGAACATCACAATCACAGCTAAGAGTCAACTGCCTCTGTTTCTACTCACCCGTCAAAGCCAATTCAGGCAACACCAGGAGGTCAGGCTTCAAGCTCTCAATCCCGGCTTGCGCGCGCCCAGCCACATTGCCGCTGTTGAGCAACTCGTTGGCCCGTTTGATGTTGCCGTCGACGTCGCCCACCCTCGGGGCGAATTGTAATGTGGCGATTCGCATTCCTCTGTGTTGAAGTCTAGATGCATGCGCTAAGCACAAGAGAGGAATTGCATTCCTGGGTCTTGTTAGATTGGAGGTGCGAGTTAGATGCCTGGGGCGAGGTACCATGCACTTCTGATTGTCAGAGAGGGAGAGGCGAAAGGCCGTTGGAGTCGTCCAACATGAAAAATACTGTGGGCCTTGGCTGAGAAAATTGTACAGAATTATTGACTTAACTGTTCATTTTGAACAGTTAAGTCAGGGAGAGATAGCTTAGATATGTTTGTTTTGGAGGTTCTCAGTTACACGACATGAAATGATAATAAAGATCCGCCCATTGGAACCACATATGAGATCATGTGACTCAAGGATACCTGAGGCACCAGAACAATCGCTAGTAGTGATCATCTCTATCTACGACTCTGAGGTGTACCTTTCGCCGTGCTTGCAATATTTAGTTTCAGAAATATCGGGTATTCTTATAATGCAGTTATGTACGACACACACTTTAAGCGCCTGGCTGCTAAAACCCAAAATGTAGCAGATACATCCCTCAACTAAAGTTTCGTACCGGTATCAGAAGCCCAAATCCGCAACAACGCCGGCGCATAATGCAATCAACATGATGATCTGAGGAAAAGTGTACAGCAAAACCAAAGAGCGCCATGGGCTGTTCAGCAGGCGCTTTCAAGCTTCAAAGCTTAGGCGAAAGTTGAGCCTTTAAGACTATGAAACAAATGGTGAGTCCAATGACAGCCCTATTTCTTGCCTGCTCCTTTGCTTTTCTTCTCCGGTGTAAAGTTCAGCGGCTTATATGCTAGGCCCTTGCCCCCGGTAAGGCGAATTCTCTGTTCCGTTCGAGACAGGGTACGACCGAGTCCCAAGTCTCTATCAGGGGCAAGAGCAACATCGTATCCATTGACTGAATATGAGTTCGGCGACTGACTTCTGGAGAAAGAGTGCGAAGATGAAAGGCTGCTGCGCGGGCTGAAAACGGAGCTTCGAGGCTCAGGGTACGTCGACCAATGATCGAGAAGCCTCGGCCCGCTCCTGAGTGATTCTGCGGCGATTCGGGCAGCGGAAAGGAGGAGTTCGTCTTCGTCAACTTGGCGCGGCTTTGGAACTTCAGGTTTCTCCTCCTTTGCAGGCTTCCGAGCCGTCATGGCCTCAATCTGTTCCAATATGGGAAGTTTGGGAAGAGGTTTGATTGAAGACAGTGCCATAGACACTTTGCGTGGAGCAGGAACCTCAGGTTTGTCTATCTTCGGTGCCTTTGGCTCGCTCCGTTTCAGTTCTTGTTCATCTTCTTCGTGGAGAATACGCTTGCGACTGGTCGACAAGGTTTGGCGCCTTCTATCTGCCGCTTCTTTCAGGGTATCTAGCCATGCAAGGCGTCGTTCATCTTCTAATGCTATATGCATTGTCAGACAAGCCCGAGGTAAAAGGAACATCAAT
Source organism: Aspergillus hiratsukae (assembly GCA_014281905.1). Lineage (NCBI taxonomy): Eukaryota > Fungi > Ascomycota > Eurotiomycetes > Eurotiales > Aspergillaceae > Aspergillus > Aspergillus hiratsukae. The sequence goes on from JACBAD010002062.1 coordinate 49,081, forward strand.
GGATGTAGTCCAAAGTGATACTCACCTAAGTTGTCGTCTTCCTTTGCGGTCGGCTCAGGAGAGACATAGGAAACGTCTTCTTGAACAGCACCTGATATGCTAGGTTCTGCAGGAGGGGGCGGTGTGGCGCTAATAGGTTCAGGTGAGCTAGCCTTTGTGAATAATGGCCGAGGCTGCTGCTGCTCAGCAACGTCTTCCACACGAGACGGCAGAGGCTCTTCCGCAGGTGCACTCCGTTCCGCAACTGTCTCTTCTTGTGGAGTCTTCAAACTCTCAACCTCGTCGGCTGGTTTCTGTTCGGGTGCCTTTACTTCCACGGGCTTCGCAAATGAGAAAACATTGGTTGATTGAACAGCTGCCGATGAATCTGCCGGGATCGTTAGAATTCGCAATGATTCTATAAAGGACGGTGCATAGGACAGAGAACATACCGTCCTTCGCTGGAGTAAACAGGTTACTTGCTTGCGCAAACGGAGACGGTGCGGACGTGGTCTCCGCAGGCTTGAAGAGACTTGGTTGAGGTCTTTCAGCTTCCGCTTTTCCCGGGAGACCATTCTGACCAGCGGGACTGAAGACAGAGCTCAAAATCTGAGGAGCAGAGAACGGCTTGCCGGTATCAAAAATGCTTGTCGGCGGCTGGTTAGCAGTAAGGCCAGGAGCCTGATCAGGTTTAAATATTGACGGTGTTTGGGGGAGGCCGAATGGTGAAGTCGTAGGTGCTGTAGAAGGTTGGAAGAGGTTTGGTTTGAACTGAGAAGTAGTCGATGCAGAGGTTGTGTCAGGCTTTCCTGGCGCAAAGTTATATGCTGCTGTCGGAAAGATAGAGGTTGTTTGCTGACTACTGGACGCAGCAGGCAAGGTTGGAGCCTTCTGCTCAGTCACCGGCGTCTTGAACGGCGTAAAGGGCGAAGGTATGCTAGCAAATGGGTTAGAAGGCGCACCTGTGGGCGCCGTTGCAGCGCCGGCTGAACTAGTGCCAGAGAACAAAGAAGAAAATGTCTTGGCCGGCTCGGAAGTTTGGGCTATACTGGTCACTTGCGCAATCGAGGAACTCGGAGTCTTGTTTTGCGTAGCTGTCGCCTCGGCATTTGTTGTACTCTGGGAAAGTTCTTTGAATGCGTTGCGCAGGCTCGAAGCTGATGCGGGCGACTCAGTAAAGACACCGCCTTGGGAGACATTACCGTTCGTTTGGATGCTTGGTGGTCGCATTTCATTGTCCTCGTCGCTGACAAAAAGGGCGTCGTCGTCTGTGGGTGCTTCTGGCTCGGGTGCTGGCAGTGCCAGTGAGCGCTGCGGCAGAAAAGAGCTATCGATCATTCCTAGAGTTGCAGCTTCTTTGATATTCAAGCCGAGTATGATCGCAACCATGCTTCTGCCTGCGCGCTTCGACTCGACGTACTTTTCTGAGAATGAGTGTTCGGAAGACGGCTGGAAGGCTATGGATTCAATGTGTCAGTCGAAGTCAGGTATGGCTGACATTGAGAAGACGCATAGTATAATTGCCGTAGTCCGGTGGAGCGAAAACAGTGCCAATGAACGAAGGAAAGAAGGCGAGATTGTTGTCGAGATCACACGTACCAATCGAGTCAACCGGACGGTTGCCCCAGTTGAGATAAAGATCACCTTGAGCATTTTCAGCAAACTGTAGATCTTGCTCTTCACAGAATTCGATTGTTTGGCTGTCGTCGTCAAAGTGTAAGACCTTCGTCAGTTCGTCGACGGTCCACTCCTCATTCTTGTGCTGTTGAGAAGCGGGATAACGACAGTATCCTTTCCATATTGAGCGGATTGCCGTTTGTCGCATGTGGTTGAAGTAGGTTTCGGCAACACAGGCCATCAGATACGACACAGCTGGAGAATCAACGAGGTTAAAGAAGCGTGTGTAGAAGCCCTGTGCAATGGCGTTGGGCCGTTTGGCATCTAGTGTGCCTTGATACTCCCATGTGTTGCCAGCGGCGGCGAACAGTTCAAGGGCTACTTGAACCCGAGGCGAACTGCGTAGCTCTGCAGGCCATTTCTGGACACGGGCTTCCAAATCCGGTCGCTGGTCGTGGATGGAGAAGATAATGTAATAGGCCCGGAACTCGTCTTCATTGGGAAACGCGATGCGGCCGCGATTGTCGTCGTAATAGTACATGAGCGACAACATGGTATTGTTCAGCTGCTCTCGTTCCTGGTGGCGGTCAAAAGGCTCTTCGTTCGCAGGACTGGAGAGTAGGTGAAGAGACACTATGTGGAACCGGGCTATTCTCTCCAGGCATGCGACTGCTATCTTCACGTCCTCCTCCTGGGTGAGCTGCTGGACGGAGAAATCGTTACGAATGGATCGCGTCCGATCCCAGACAAACTTGTGAATCAAACCAAGAGGCTCAGAACCACCAAGGACATGTCGAATGAGATAATTGGTTGACTGAAGGAGTGCCTTCGGTGTGCGAATATCCGAAGGAAGCTGTTCGTCGTAGCCGGCAGCTGATCTTCTGAAGCGTTTGAGCATTTTCGTTTCCATATTCTGCAATGTGTTTGTCGCAGGATGAAGGAACTGCAGCCAGTCAGTACTGGGATAAGCACATACCACACCGTCTGTTTATACCTTTTCGCTTTTGTCTACCATCTTCTGCACGATGCGCTCAACCCGCTCAAACTCGGGACACATGCTCGTGCAGGTACCGACGGGTGTAATCGCTTGATTCAGGGAAGTAGGTTGATTGGGATCCGCCATCTGCCCTTTCTTAATTGCCTGTTCCCTTTGCTTCGCCCTATCAAGCTTGAGCTGCAAGCTGTCAGTTCGGAATCCCTGGCCGCTGGCGAAACCACAGTGTCGAAGAATGTCTCACCCTCTCATATCTGTCATTGTAACTGTTCAGAATTGCCATGTCCTCCACTGGCACAGCAGAACCATTCACAACATTCGTTCCATTTGACGGAAAGCGTAGGCGGGGGTCTCTGCTAGAATCCACCATGCTCCCATGAAATCCAGACGGTGCCCCAGATGTGCCAGATGAGCCATTCGCGACACCAGAAAATGCCGGTTTCCGCTGCGGAGCCTGTCCGCCAAATGGAGAAGAAGGAGGTGTGCTCTGCTTCAACTGGGAGAAAGGCGACGCGGCAGCTCCTGCGGGAGCCGCATTTGACTCTGGTTTGCGCCAGGTGTTAGTCGCGGGACCAGCGCCTCGGCCGTGACCACGGGCAGATCTCATTGCCGACGAGGTGCCTCGACCTCGACCACGGGATTTAGCGTCGCGAGACGCGTTGGATGATTTGGATTGATAGGGAGTACCCCGACTGAATGATCCACCGCGCCCTCGACCTGCCGGAGCCGTCGTTCCATCTTTCTGGGCGAGGCCAGCGAATGGGTTCGCTGGGCCTCCCATTCCGGGAAAGTGATGGTGAAGACGAGGACGGACCTCAGAACCGATTCACCAGGAATGCCGAGTCGTAGTCTGCTCGTCTATGGTCTTCTTCGGGGATGGGGGTTGCGTTATGAGGAAACGAAAGGAAGCTGGTGAATCAAGTATCCTAAAACAGCTGACCTCCAATAAGAGTTGGCAGGGCGTAACAACGCAGTTAGTTTGAGAACGCTAATGAGAAAGACTGTCAACTGCGAAGCAACACAACGAAAGAGGAAAGATAATGCCGGGACTTAAAGTCCTCACTCATATCGAACTCCAACCCGGGAAAAGCCATGACGCAATACCTTTGTATCTCGATTTATACCCTCGACGCGTTCAAAGGAAGAAGAAGACGCTGTTGAGAAGCCGTTCTTGAAAGCTGGGCTCGCCGCAGAGGTCGCCGATGGCCAAACGCTTCGACTTTGCGGCGTGAGGAGATGTGACCTCCGTGCCAACGGCCATCGAATCGCGGCGCAAACCCGCTTGAAGAACAGTTACGGAGACTTGTCGCTCAGTGATATGGTGTTTGTCGGATCCTCAGTTCATTGTTATTAGTTCGTCGTCGTAAACCGGTGGGGAGAGGCGATATGGGTTCTTTGTTGCCGTCAGTCGCTCATGCAGCTCTGGAGGCTCACAGCCGCGGGACAATGGTCGCGCCAACTGATCAGGTGCTAGCGCCACTTGCCGCGCGTTTAGATCCCTTACTCCGTGCTACGCTTAATAGGTGGAAAATCGAATACAGTGGTCATTGTATTTTTGGACGACAAAACTAATCCAGAAAGCAATCGCTGCTATTGAAACACCTTCATACCTCGTTACCTCTCATTCAGCCGGTCGGCGTCCAAAGAGGACGGGCTTCGCCACAAGCGCCTTGCTGATAATTGTCTAATCATAATTTGAAAAACAGTGCAAAGGACAACAAGAAACATCACCCATATTTGCATCTCGCGCCATCCGGCGCCATCTCCAACAGAATTTTCGAACGTATGTATAAGTGGGAAAGCATAGTCAAACATAGAACAAGCATCAAGTATATATAAGAAAAATTTTGAACCATCGACAGGTAGCTGCCATATAAAATGACGAAGCCTCCATGGTTCGATGGGTCAAGGCAGTCACTTTAACGTGGAACAAGCCGCATGGCTAAGTCCGGATTGATAACAACGTCAAGGACTGAGAAGAAGCAGAAGAAAAAAGCCTGGAAAACAATCATCATTGAACCGAAACTCCAGGGTTGCAAGAGAGACAAAGCAGTAATCGAGGATCAATCATTTAAAATCGTGCATGCGGTCTGGATCCGCTTGTGGCCACATCAGCTAGAATGAGGGCCCTGCTGTGATGGATCACAAAGATCCTGTACGGAAAGGAGGGCCTCTCATGCCCATGTCATCCATGCTTGTAGGTCTGTCCTGAGACAGGTGCGGCAGGCCGTGAGCCATGTGAGGCATGTCCTGAGGATGAGCCGTCGGGGTCATGGGAAGCTGATATGACATAGTAGGCTGAGACATGGCGTGACTGGGTGCAGTGCCATACTCCATTGGATTGAAGGGATTCTGTCGGAATGAAGGCGTCCAAGGGTCAAAGCTGCCCGAGTGCTGCATGGACAGCGGTGCTTGGCGGTGATGCGAAATCGGCTCCGGAGCGGAAGAGGTGATGGGTGCCTGTGTCAAATAATCGAAAGCGGTAGCGGTCTCGTTCGGGCTGACAATTGTCGCTGTCACAGGGGTTCTGCGCATCTGCTGAGATGCATAGTCTTCGGTATACTCAGATGTCGTGGGGAAGAAGGTCCGATCATCTCGGGGCGTCTCCCCGAAGCTCAAAGACTCGGGTAAAGGAAACAATTGGTTTCTGTCATCCCCCATATTCATTGGGCGGCTTGGTCCCGCCATCGACATGTGTTCGACTGGGCTCGACATCATGCTGTTTGTGCTCACCTCAGAGTGGTGAATGGGCAGTGCGTCATCAGCATTATCGTCTTCTTGTTCAGCCTTCTGGTCCGGATCCACATTGGACTCAGCATCCTTCTCTTTGGGGTTCGACTCTCGGTTGACAACATATACGATCGTGTTGGCATCTGAGCCTCGTTAACAGCTGTCAAAATGTATTTCAGGGACAGAAGATGCGGCACATACCAACTTCGCCCCTTTCATAGCGTTCTTCCATCCTTCTCACTCTGAAGACCTCGTCCAAGATTTGGAGCCTGTGTGGGCCTCTGAGCTGCCGCTTGCAGTCGTGGGCAATTTCCTGCAACTGATCCGTGGTAATACCGAATCTTTCAAGCTTGCGGATAATATGAATCAACAGAGACAGGCGTTCTATATCCGTCAGTAAGTCACTTGACACAGGAGATCTTCAGTGGAGGTACACATACGGTCCTTGCGAAGATGGTCGGGCTCCTTGTGAACCACCTCGGCGGGCCACCATTCAGGCTTTGTCTTTTCGGGGTCGCCCTTCTTACCTGGAGGGGCTCCCGGGGCGGGTTTACCTCCGTTGTAGGGGTGCTTGACTTGCTTCCTTGGCTCGATGAACTTGATGAATGCCTTTGCAATCTGACGACAGTTGAGCTGCTGGAAATGCTTCAAGGATCTCTCATAGTAGTCGAGGACTTTAGGAGTATCACCGATTTCAAGCCCGACCATGTCCACTGGTGCACAAGAGGGCGTTTCCTCAACAGGGCCTGAGAACGGTACGGGTGGAGGCACACCGTACATTGAGTGGGCTGGGGAATTTCTGCGCCGCTTGTTCTGACGGTAGGGCAAGTGACCAAGCTGTGGTTGAGGATCATAGCTATATGGTGTGGCACCGGGACCTGACAGCCCTGTTCAATCAGATCAGCGGGAATATCGTGCTTGCGTCAAGGTTCTACATACTTCGAACCATAGGGCGCTGATACCCGATCTTGGCACCGAGGATTTCCAAAAATCTTTCGCGGACTTCGGGCGTGAACACAGTCCCATTCTGCTCCTGGATTGATGGAGACTCTGTTACCTTGAGTCTGCCCATGTTGTCGAGATAGATCATGGCGTAGTGGGCATAAGGGATGTTGATCGATGAACGCACGGATAGACCCATCGGCTATGTAGGACAAGAGTCAGCTCCATATGTCTTTCCGATGTCGGTCTTACTCACTGGAACATCATCCCAACCGACGACATCGTCCTGCATGCATGACGCTGGCCTTTTGCTGGGGCCCACCCCAGGAGAAGGTCCGCTGAAAACCATTGTGTAATGTGAGAGGTTGACGTTGAAAGATAACGCAGGTCGTGGTTGAGCGGGTTTATGGTTGGACAAATCTCGAGTCGAAGGTTGCTCAGACAGTACGGTTACTGAGTTGCTCTGAGGGGTAAAATTGTGCTCAACACATCAAGATGCCGTGGAGTTCTGAGAGAGTTTAAGCGGCGATGGCGGCAATATATATTGTCTTCGACGTCTTTGTTCTGTCTTCCAACGGGATCAGACCTGATGATCCGAGATGGTGATAAGGCTGCAGAAATCCAGGTCTAATGAAGCCAAGGCAGGACGCCAAAGGCCGCTGGTTAGCTTTGGTTTGACACTTGGAAAGGTGCAGCATGCCAAAAGCCTCAATGGGAAAAAGATACATCAATGAGAAGGGCTCAAAATTGAGATAAGAACGTCAAGACCGAAGCCAGCACGACGGTTCGAGTCCATGACCCCGCCATCTGGTGTAGTTTGCTTCTAAAGGCAGACGGGCCAATTCAAGGCAGATCGACGCCCATCAAACAGAGTCGGGAGGGGGCAGTATGCGTGACAAGTGACGACGTGCTACTCACAGGAAGTGACAGGATGCACCTAGACAAGAACGGAGATCAAACACCCAACAAGGTTCGAGAGCAATCAATTAAGATCCGCCCGGGAAGGTGGGAGATACTGCAAGAGAGATGCTGGCAACCGATTTTGGCACACGGTTGGCGGGTGTGACAAGCAACGGGATTGGAAGTAGACTCAAGAGTAGGTACTTTGGGTCTTTTCTTTGTTTGTGCTCCGGGGATATGTATGTTAACCGAGGCGGGTGACACAAGGTTATGTCAAGAGAAAGGACAATAAACTATTGACAGATAAGCAGTCATCCAATTCTCAAGGTCAGAAGAAGTAGATGAGAAGAAGAAGGATTGGAGCTTTGAGACGGGGGAAATGGCAGTTTTTCAGTGTTGGCGAGAGGTTGGAGCGCTTGTGCCTCTAGATATTGATGATAGCGATCGAATATGGACAGAAGAACTAGAACCGCCATCTGGGACTTTTTTTTTGCTCCCTATTTTTTAATATTAATTATCATTTTACCTTTTGACACCCCTCTTTCATGCTGCCATCGAATCGACGAGCCGTCCCGATTTAGGTAACTGAGACTCCGACTTAGTGGATGACCCGCCAACATGGATGATCCTTGAGCGCATCAAACTCGAAACGCAAGATAGCCTACAGCTGCTAAAAAAGCACCGGTCCAGAGCTGCGGGCTGCAGCTCTGAGGCAAGGACATGCAGTAGGGCCGTACTTCTTTTCTATATTTCTTTTTGTAAATGGCTGTGAAATTTATTTGCTATTTCTCATAATTTATTCCTTTTTTCTGCAGCCATTAATCATTAATCGCATGGACTTTTTCCTTATACTTAGTCATGGTTATAGTCTTGTAGATCGTTTTAATCACTTCTCAGGCCTTAAACTCCAGGCTTTGCTCGGAGGAAGCCAAAGCACCGTGGCTTGATCCACGGCCAGAGCGCTGGAACTCTGACTTCTCCAGGGTAGATCCTAATTCAAATTCGATATATAGAGATTAGAGAGTACTTGCTCAGATGGACAGATGATTACTACGGCCCGCCTGAGAGAGATCAACACACTAGAAAATGGCCAATATTGGTGAGTCTGTCAGAATAATTCGTCTTCCCTCTGCAGTACTCGACGGATATCTCTATAAAAATAGAAGAGCAGACCAATGACAAAAGCACAAGAGCCATGGTAGCAGAATGGGGAGTTGTTGTATTGACATCAACTAGTTCGGGGTTAGTCAGGACGCTATTAGCACTGACGGCTTGGGGGCTCATCTCGTCATTATTAGTGACGGTCTTTGGCATCCAGTTGCTTCCCTCCGCAAATCGTTTGTTTTCCAAACGCCGGTGCAGTTGGATTTGCTGCTCTCCATACAGTGGTAACTTGTACCTGTCTATCCTTTGTCATGCTTTCATGGAGATTGCCTGTGGATCAGATTAGTTGACCTTTTTCCGGCAACGGGGACTCGACAAGTGCCATGCTATGGAGCAGTATTTCTTTGTCGATATCGAATCCCTGTCCCGCCTAGTGTTTTGTTCAGTACTTCTGTCGAGTCTTCTCCAGCGCACAATTCTTATCATACATATCCATTCTCCTCACAGTCCCTTCTACTCCAGTACGTGAGTACCTCAAACTGACAGAAAAACGTCAACCAATCATTCCAGTATTACAATAGTCTCCATCCGCTTCCCCAGTTGACTTGCATCTCGTACGACATTACTGCGAGTCTCCATAGATCAACCCAGAAGCTATCTACCTACCACAACCACGGATAGAATTTGTAATGGACTTTTTCCTGAAGAAAGAACATACAGTGCACAGGCCAGTGGCCACAGACCCGTTACCTTAGAATCAAACTTCAGGGCCTTCGTCCCAGTCCCACATCGCGCACGCTTGGACCAGGTGCTTTGCAATCTAGCATTCTAGCCCAGCATCCAAAACTCCGTATTATCGTATCCAGCGTACTGTGTCCATCGGCTCCATCTCATGTGTCTTCCGTTACTCCGTACCTCTCTGCCATGTATGTACTTCCCCTCTACCTGCATACATACATTACAGCGTAACAGCGACGGCCCATCGTCCACCTCGCATGTACAGTCTGCCAGAGGAGTGGCTCAGTTCACTGCAGAACCCGTTGCTCTCAGCCTCAAAGACTCGGGGCCTCCGAGTCACCGCCACTGTCAGTCAATCCCTACCCGCGGCTGTTCATTGTAGGGAATGATGAACTCAAGGGCTTGGCAAATACTCCGTATGCTGTATGCACTGGCAGCGAGGTCTCTTCGCCACCAAGTCATACTTACCACTGTATGTACTCATCAAGCCCTGTAATTCGGATCTGAGCTTCTAGCCGTTTCCATGATGACCTACCAGCCCTGCCATCGTACTTCTGCACACACACATTAAGCATAATGGCATCATATTGAACAGGGTTATTGACAAGGATGAGCATTCTGATATTCGACGGAGTTTATCCAATAGGTAGATTCCATTAGTTTCGAAAAGGGACACGATTGCGAAGACTGTAAAACAAAAAAGTGAACGGATCAAAGTACCTAAGCTAAGGTACGCACTACGGGGTCTGGCGCGAGATTGCGATGGGCCAAGGGGAAGGCGCCGGGGCCGCTCTGATCATGGACGGATCTTATCGACTTGTGCCCCGAACGCTAGCCGAGGGCTTATGGGCCAATGAGAGAGCTTAGGAAGCTTCTTAGGCGATTTCTCCAGGGAAATGCCTGAGGGGTGATGGCCGTGAAGAGGCTTGTGCATAACCCGGCATCCTGGGAAGGGGGGAACCCAAAATCCAAATCGGTCGTAAGCTTTTAAGCATTCGAGTTTTGACTTTCTTGTGCGATATTATGTCGAGTATCGTGAAGGTTTGACATGGGATTATTGGAGGTTCAGATTAAGAGTTTTTGAGCTACCATGGCTCATGGGACCCTGGGTTATGAGCTGAATTATGGAAGGGGCAATTGCATGTACGTCAGTTATGCGCCTACCACAGATTACTGACTCATGTGAACAAAGAAAAGGAATATGACATTTCAGTCAACGAATGAGAGCAGGGGAGCAGGTGAATTGACAGGAGCCTGAAAAGCGTGGCATTTTCCTTCTCCTTGCCCAGGAGTGGATCGTCCCTCTAATTACGGAGTACGTAATCCGTACTTCAATAGAGTCTAGTCAACTGGTCACTATTACGTGACAGTTGAAGAGAGTGTTATGGTAGCAAGGACAAAGAAAAAGCAATAGCAGCAAAACCAAGTTCTCGGGCTTTGAAGCCTTTGATGTCAATGGCAGCAAACGTTGACGTTCGTCTTGTGTGTCAGTTATCTGCCAGTGACCTCACCACAGCCAATGGTCCATCTATTCGCGACGGTCTAGGCGGCAATGACCTCCAGTTTGGCACCAGCACCCTGGACGACTGCGAATCCTCAATGTCACAACCTGTCACTGAGTTAACTTCTACTCAACCAGGGATCCAGAGGAAAGGTAAAGTAAATCCCGAGGAGCAATAAAGTCCGATACACTAGCCTAGTCTAGCACAGTTACGGCTTCCTAATTTGGATAAGTTTGAATAATTTGTCATAGTGCTCACACTAGTAACTTGTTAGAGTCTTGGAGAGAACAGTACTTAGTACAAAAGTACTAGGCTACTAGTACTACAAGCGTAGTGGTCGTAGAGTAATAGTGCTGGTCCGTGTCCGTACTTCGGGTAGCCCGGGCTTTTCAGGCACCGCTGGCATGGTAACTCTTATAGTCTATCCTTGGCTATATCGCTAGTAACCGCCAGGCTAGTTTGACTCTCAAACAGTCCATATGATCTTCAAAGGCAGACGTCAACGTTGCAGACTGAAAGCTTCGTAGTTGGGTGTCAGGAGTAAGACAGTGATATTCAGCTACTATACGGATGAGGTTCAGTAGAAGTTCGCAACAGGAAGGCGACTAGCCCCTAGTCGACAATAAAGGGCAGATGCTAATATCACTCGAAATATATTTCCTAACCTGGTAATCAACAACAACAATCATCCCCATCATCCACAATCAAGGAGGATTTGGAGACACGCCAAGCATCAACTTGTGCCATACCTTAGACTAGGATTTGCTGATAAGATCTCGTCGAACAAGTTCATGTTGCTGTTGTATATTTCAATCAAGAAATATGTCTCAAACAATTGTTCACCGGAAGTGTCAAACAGACTCGTGCATAAGTACCTTACCCCATCGCTAATGCTAGTACATCACATCATCACTCGGTTTGCCTCGAGTAAATTAATGATCACCAATTTCCATGCTCATTTTTCTTCAGCCATGCGATCCAATACGAGAGCATCATAAAGTACTACTTATTTTTATCCACAGTAGCTGTCAGCCAAGAGTGGATGACCAAGCCCTGGAACGATTAACCTGCCAGACCCCCCACTTTACCGCGACCAGGATTAAAGTCTAGACCAGTGGATTAGGAAACCCGGCTATCGCGACAAATACTATGGATTGATTGCCTAGGACTCAGGCACAACTGAATACGCACAATGCATGATCTCATCCAAGGTCGAACTGCTCGCCAGATGGTATGACCGACCGATTACATTACCCCATGCATCTGGCGGTGTCAACTGTCAACGTGGCCAAGTGACAGACTCCGTACATGGGAACGGTGTGCCATAACTCTATGATATGCATATATGTAAGGCTCTGGGGAAAGGCTCACCGCCATCTTAGTTATCACGAGGGACGTTGGCGAAAAATCCTAATCATTATCATGCGTGATTATGCATGACTGCATGCATAATCAATTGCATATACAATTGAGCAAAGTCAAATCTGATAGTGACAGCTGTCAGGCGGACGCTGGACTTTCTTCTTGACTCTCCAGGACTCTCCAGATAGACAACCATAATTCTCTGGGAAACTCCCGACCGATCATAGTGATATCAGTAGGTAATGGTATTGCAACCCAACCCAGCGCGCGCTTGCCGCTGAGCCAAAAGAACGAAAGAAAGTACCAAATGATGGTATCTGCGCGCTCTCTTTTATTTGTCCAGTCGAGTCCAACGCATCAATCCTGACCGGATGTCAGCACATATACTGGATGAAACCGAACAAAGAATCCACTTTGGACATTGGATGTTCGTATATCAGGAATGGTGGGCTACTATCCACGAGCCTTGATCTAGGAGGTCAACGTGCAACAGAAAGCGAGCCTGGATTGCTCGATCTATTAATTGACAGCCCCATCAACAAGGCGCTACTATGGCTAGTTCCTGAGCGATGTGGGCGTGATCCCCCGGTTGGTACCTACAATTACCATAAAGGGTAACACACGCCAGCGTCTAACGTCAACACCCTGTCTGTCGCTGTCACAAGAAGCGAGTGGCTTCCCAAATAATGGGCACAGGGGGAGACTAATTGAACTTCAATGTCTGACAATTCCGCGGGATTACCAACTTGCGGCCCATGCCGCCTGGTGATGAAAGAAATTTCCCGATGCAACGGTCCATCCCCCATGCTAAGGCCGACGGGGAGATCCCGCAAAAAGGAGGATCGTATCCACGGAGGAGATATTAATATTCAAAGAGCCAATGACGTTCCATCATAACCGAGTTCTCGACGGTGGCTCATTGTGAGCCCTCTGCGAAGTAACCAGGTTGTTGGTCGGTCCCCAGTTGAGCATTGCCTACTGTTTGTTTGTTGGGAACCTTTGCAAAAAACAATCATAATACATGCACAATCTAAGGTGAGAATGCGTAGTTCTACACTATTGCTCTATAATTGAACGCCTCGATGCAAATCAAGAAAAAACCATGCAGATACCAATAATGCAGCAGAGCCTTATTGCGTCATTGGAAAGTTTAGACAGAGCTGTATGGATTAAAAGTCTCTGGGACTGCTAGGAACGGGATGGAGGGGTGGTGACTGGTGAGTTTGAGGAGGGTTCAAATCAGCCCAGAATTGGTCGGGCTGGGCCGGTTGGTCAAGGGAAAAAATGCCTTAGAGTTGAGGTGTTGAGGCACTTGTCGTCGTCATCAGCAGTACTCTGTACAATGATTTCAAGGGCGCTTGGTGCCATCACACACTAGCAGCATTGTGCATATTCCAAAAAGGGGAATCATAAAAGAGTTGCCTGTCTGCCTTAGGCTAGTAACCTTAAAAATCATAGTCAGTTTTGTCACTAGCGTTATCCTTTGTTCTTGATTCTTATGTTCATTACACAGTGCGAAGCAATTGGTCACAGAGGCTTCCTTGAATCCTCGGTCGATCAGCATAAGTACGGGAATTTAATAGTCAAAAACCCACAATCCAATGGAATAGTGGATAGTAGCGGGGCACGGCCCGGGGAGCGCGGTCCGAACGTCGCCAACGCTTGTCATCAATGCGAATACGATAGGCGATGTCGATCCTCAAGAGTCCAGACTCCGCACCGTCCACCTGACACTCGCACAGTGACAGACATGCTCAATCATTGGAGCATCAGCCGCGATCTCAGGTTAAGAGCCTGAAAACCGATCCGGTTCCCTTTCCTCTGGCCTCTGAGTTACGCTGACAATAATTATATTTTCCAAGCTGTCTCTGTGCGTTTCCTAGAGCTTGGCACAAAAGTACTGCCGTGCAAAGTACATTTTGCGTCTGAGAGGTTGCTCTTCTCCCCTGCATCAGCTTTCTTGTCGATGTCAGGAACAGAGTGCCAGGTGCCAGGTAGATGGGATGAGCTCCCTTGCAAGGCGATGCAGACCCTTGCCATTGCAGCCACATGCTATCGTCAGCTCTCCACGCTACAATTATTCTCTGACAGGGGAGAAATGAAGGGGCAAAGACGTCTTTTGCGCTGCATCCCTGTGGATTCGAGGCTTGCAGAAAGATGACAAATCTGGCAGTCCGGCATAGTGCCGGCTCCATGGACCTGAAGACGCTGCGAGTTGGAACTGCGACATACGACACACTTGATTCAAATGGACTTGCTGCAAGCCTGGAACAGCATGTGCAGTGGCTATTACCACATGGGATAGAAAACCCATCCTGTTTCACAAAGGGTTTCTCGTCTACAGTTTCATGACGGCATCCATCAACCTGGCATGAGAAAACCCGATTCTCCATATTAATGACGACTGATGACAACACTCAATCCTCAAGAATCATGGTTTCTGGTTGCAAAACCAGCTGCGTTTATCTTGGTGCTGATGGATATACATCTCATAATGGACCCATCACCCATGCGGCCGGGCCGAGCCTGTGCAGAATTGAGCATGCAGGTCACTGATGGGAACTGGAGTGTCTGTTGTGCGACATAATTTCTGTGTGCAGTAAGGGTAAACGCGGACTATGAGCAATAATAATGGCATACATATGAACCAGGTTTCTACTCAAAATGGCTATTGATTCGACGGGTCAGATAAGATATTTTCCGACTGGATTAACTATGGAATGAAGTAAGCATGGGTTCATGAATCTACTAATTTATGATCTACGTGGGTTATTCTAGAGTTTTCTGCGGAATAGACAATTGATGATGCTGACGTCCACTTTCCACTGTCTAAAGAATCTATGTCGATGATTTTCAATGTTTCGGCCACATCACCACCAGATTGTTGTCTTTGATATATTCCGTGGAATGATCATCATGATCAATTACCCCAATGCTAGTACTTTGTAGTAATAGAGAACGCGGAGTACTGTAGAGTGTAGAGTGTAAAGGGGAACACAGGACTCTCACATACGTCAACCACTCCGCTGTCAATTGATGTATCAATTCTTCAGGCCCCTCCAAGCCCTCTACCATGGATAGTACTCTAACTAAGTTGCGGGTATGGCCGGAAGGCCAATTGAACCATGGAACCGCCAAATAGCCGATATAGGCTGGCGAACTACAACGGCCACTGCCAGTGTCAACCCCACACCCTGCAAATCCATGGCAATGTTAATCTGAGAGGATAAATGTTTAATGATCCAGCGACTGCGGGACAAGATTTATAAGTAATCTCTTGTTATTAATTTTCAAGAAGCACAACATTATTAGGTGGTTTACATACGCATAGCAGCGCCTTGTATCAAATAACCTGAAACTCGTACACAACATCCGAAACTGCCACCATGCCTATTGCCTGCC
This sequence comes from Aspergillus hiratsukae, assembly GCA_014281905.1. NCBI lineage: Eukaryota > Fungi > Ascomycota > Eurotiomycetes > Eurotiales > Aspergillaceae > Aspergillus > Aspergillus hiratsukae. The sequence goes on from JACBAD010002062.1 coordinate 64,351, forward strand.
TATTATAGGTAAGTACTAAGTATAGACATGACTGAATGACTCCCGCACAGAGTCAGCATCATGCAGTAGCCATAGGCTAACTTACTCAGTACATCCCTGTTCCTCCTCGCCGACTGGCCCAGGAACAACGATCTAGTACTCCGGGATGTGGGACCTGCATGCATTTAACTCAGCCGAGAAGGTATGATTTGCCACAATTTCTCCGCTGAATGTGCAGAATGCAGAGAAGACTGAATGGAGCGTTGAGGAATCAGGGAAGCATAGAGTAGGGATCGTCTGTTTCGAATGCATTGCCTGTGGAGTACAGAGTATTGTATGGAGAATGCGGTACTGTGGATCCAGATAAATCTATCAATTACCAGCTGACAATACTACCTTAGATACGAAATTTACGGTATCAATGAGTCGATGATTGATGAACATCAGTGGCTTAGTGGAGTCAGTAAATTCTCAGATCGCTCAAGCCGCCTCGGGGAGCACTCGTTCCGGGATGCTGAAAAGCGGAAATGATCGATTGTGGGAAGTTTCTTCCACGGAAATATATTGGATGATAGACATTGCATGGATTCAAGGGGTTGATACGCAACAGCCACAGCAGCTTGTCGTCCCTGGTGTTAGTTTCGTGCTTTATTTCAGATAGAAGGAGCATGGCTTTCTGTCCAAATAGGTGGTAGATTCTTTATTACTGTCTTGACTCTTCAATTACTCTATTCCATAAGGTATAATTGGATTGGCAGACAGCAGACCGAAACTGAGCTCTAGATCACCGAGGTTGTTATCAAATCCCGAAATAGCCGTCATTCACGCTATCAATTGCTACTATCAGATGCTCTAACATTAACATCCAATCAAACTTTTTGGAATCGATATCCAAGCGTCGATGGATTCCGAGTACCTGGATACCCCAGGACGGCATGTAGCATTCGATTCGGAAGCATAGTTTTCTCTCCCGGGGACCGGCGTGTTCACCATGAGCGTCGATCGATGCACTACTGTTCTAGCACTTGTATAGATCAAAAGCCACCAAATCCCGATCTTTGCGATCATCTTGTGAGTCTGTAAAGTCAGCTACGAAGAAGCTCTCCCGTCTGCACGGCTAAGGCGAGTGGATCAGGGACAAAAGTCCGGTACAGAAAAATGGCTGAAGATTCCAGGAACATCGTCCTGGGGAACGAGTTCCGGGACTGCTGGCACGGAGATATTCCCCGATTGGGCATACCGATTGCGATCATTGACCGGAGATTTCTCCTCAATTGAATGATCGACATGCGGAGTAGAAAGTCTGTGAACAAGACCCTCCACTTCAACGCGCAGATCAAGACGGCAAGACCACACGGGTTATGATTATACTTCGAGGTTCCTGAAACTTTCTAAAGACTAACAACTCTATCTCCATCGCCATGCTTCCTGTGCATCGAACGAACATGTTCGTGTCCACCCAGATGGATAGATAATATCTTGCAAGAGCGCCGGCAAGACACCCAAACTGATCCCGGTGGCTGGATTCGCAACGACAAATCGGTCGTCGCCAGCTGTCGTGGACCCATCGACTATATATGCATGTCACTGGTAGAATCATGGGGATATCCACCTTTCATCAGTGCCATTGTCGTACAGCGTCCAGCCGTCGCACAATCATTTCTCTTCTGCTGTGTGAGCCCTGCAGCCACGGACTCGGCGATGGATCGTCTCGACTATGCGAGCATCGACGCAAGGATGACGCTTGGCGATCTCCGGCCTGGAAGTTTATGCTTTGGGATAGGTCTCACTGGCGACCTCAAACCCGTCTGTCGCGATGGGGACCAAAAACGGCCTGAGCGTTGCGGCGGGCCTCCCTTCCGCCATGCCATTCGGGGATTTACTAAGTACCGAGTGTGTTTACCGAGTATCCGCACAGCATAGGATGTCGATACTGCCAGTTTCAACTCAATGTCTTACTCTGTGAAGAAGAGTGTACAAGCTGCTGTCAAATCTCACTGAATGTGAACAACTTTCCGTCAACGATGCCATCCGCTGCAAATCATCGAGAGTAATGAACCACAAGTCCACAACCCCACGTGCTCAAAGTCAACTCCATCTACAATTCAAGCAAGAACCCAGACGACCAGAAGACCGGACCCTGCACATCGCCCAAAACAGTACTCGCCCGAGTAGACACGCGAACAACCTCAACCCGAGAACCAGGATGCGACGGACGGACGGATTCGGAACAGCCGGGTTCCCCTGCAAGATCTGGATCTGAATCTGAATCTGAATCTATCAAAGCGGGGGCCTTCCACTACCACGCTACTAAACTAGTTACCTGTTCTTCCAAGTAGCATCGAAGTAAGTTTTCGCAGATGGATCTTGTGGTATCACGCATACAGATTGGTACTATGGAGTACAGTACGTCGAGCAATAGCCAGGCCTGGCGTCCGCCACGCGAGAATGATAGTGCTCGGTCCCCCGTAGGCCGTAGTTAACTTTTATAGACGTGGTTGACGGCAAAGACAGCAGTGTATGACGACGCAAGGGATAGAAATAATTAAGTTTATCCAAAGTTCCGTCCACTGAGATCACGTCTTGAAGAAGCCTTTGTATGAACGGCCCAAGCATGGCCTTGGCCTCTCAAGTCGCAGATGGGGTTCTTGGTAGTAGTCTCCATTCTACACAATGGGTTTTGTTTCTCCCCACTTTGTCAATACAGATCGAGCTAGCTTTTCGAAAGACTATTTCAAATTCAGCTGGGCTAATCTGGTCCATGGGTCTCTGGGCGGTTCTGAGGAACCCTGAGGTGCTGGTTCTTGGGTGGATCACGCTTGCTTTGGCGGGGTACTTGGGTCGGTGGCTGGTGGTTCCTCCATAACTGTGGGTTTCGATACAGCTTCAAGAACAAAATTAATCGCTATCAGTAGCTGAGAAGCAACATCGTCCCTGACTATCCTAGACACCATTGCTACGTGCTAGTTAGTTGCATTTTCTGCATGGTCCCTCCCAGCTGCTGCCCTACACCGCTACTCTGAGCGCGTGCACACTGTAACAAACAACTTTTATATCGCTATATGCAATCCAAGGCAATCCTTCCACATACACGAAAGATTCTCTGTACACAGTTTGACTATACTCTGTAATGACAATGACGTTGGAAACAGGGAATCATAATCCCCTCTTGACCTCACCACTCCGTACTTGTCGCCTCCTGGCCAGACCACTCCCTCTCGGAGCCGGAATTGACACTAACCGGGCTGTAAATCAGGATTCTATCGTAGCGCCTCCAGATCGGTGATCGATCATCCTAAGCTCTCCAGGAAGACCCCTCTTCAATGCGCACGGACGTTGTTACAGATCAAAGCTGCGGCAACTGCTGGCTGTAACGACCCAGAGCTGCGTCCTCGAGTTCGCCATGCGCTGCAGAGTACCGGTATGTGCTTTCTGAAACAGGGCGCTTTCCACAAACCAGAAAAGAGGATAATGGGAAAAAGAAATTTCGACTTTCGTACAGTTGTCCAGACAGAAAGGGATCGGCCCGAGCTGAAGGAATCCATCCGGTTCCCCCGGCCAGTCACAATATCAGCTTCCTCTGAAGGCTCTGATGGTGGAAATTAGATTACTGCACAATCGCTTCCCCATCGCTGTCAAGCAAACCGGCTTCCTTGACCAGCTCATAGAATTTGCCGCCACGCTTGATCAGGTTTGCAGGCGTGTCAAACTCTGCGACCCGCCCCTTGTCCAGAACCACGATTCGATCAGAGTCAATAATTGTATTGATACGGTGCGCAATCGTGATGATAGTGCGTTCCTGGAAGATGCTGCTGCGCAGGGTGCGTTGGAGCAGCGCATCCGTTTCCACGTCGACCGCCGCCTGGTAGAAGCCCCGTCAGTAAATGTCATCCCGCGCAGAGAGAAACGGTGTAATCAATGGCCACTTACTGTGGCTTCGTCAAGCACAAGGATATTGCTCGGTGTCAGCAACGCCCGCGCCACAGATACCAGCTGACGCTGGCCCTGGCTAAGATTAGATCCTATCACAACCACGTTAGTACTCGGACCTTCCATTTAAGCAAGGACGCAAGGAGAGGCAATGGCGGTGGCAAGAGAGAACTTTACCTCCTTCTTGAATCGGTGCGTCCAGCTGACCCTCCATTCGAGCGACATGTTCCTTGAGTCTGGCATGTTCTACACAAGTACGAGTCAGTCAACCAATGCTAGGGCATGTGGCGAGTCGGGCACAACATACCAAGAACACTCCACAGCTCCGTGTCATCATGCACATGCCGCGGGTCCAGATTGTCCCGCAGAGTGCCCTCAAACATGGCAGGATCCTGGGGAATAATGGCAAGACGTCCCCGCAGGTCAGATAGCCCAATAGTAGAAATATCTAGGCCATCAATACTAGAAAAGACGTTAGAACTTGCACAAGACACTAGACTGGGCCGTTGTTCTCACCTGATGGAGCCACCAGCGGCTTCGATGATCCGGAAGAGCGCCAGAGTCAACGAACTCTTTCCTGCACCTGTACGGCCAACAACGCCAATTTTCTCATGAGGTTTGATGTCTAGGTTGATATCCTTGAGCACGAGATCAAGTCCAGGACGGTACCGCGTGCTATAGTCCTTGAAGGTCACTGCCCCGTGAGCGGGCCATCCGATAGCCGGGCGGTTTTTGAAGATGACATCAGGGGCCTCGCTGGGCAGGTTTGCATATTCGAGAACCCGCTCAACAGACACAATGTTGGTTTCGACTTCGACGGTCTGTCGAACAATCCAGTTCAATGACTGAGTGATTTGGAGAGCATAAGACATGGCCAAACCGACCATGCCTGGCGATAGACCACTGCCAGTGGCGACCGAGATGATGGACAGCACCGCGGCAGAAAGAATAATAACTGAACCAATGAACTCCAGACGAACAGCCAACCATCTGTTGGCGCTGATGGATGGAAAGTAAGCCCGAAGATTTGCATCCATGCGCCATTCGTTCTCAAGAGCAAAACGGTTCTCCTGTCGGTAGGCGCGGATGGTCGAGATGCCCCCGAGGGACTCCTGGAAGTGCGCATAGATCGGGCTTCTAGTGACGCTGTCCAACCGCTTCAATTCACGTGAGGTTCGCAGGTAGTACTTCTGGTACAGCAGGTAAACATAGCCAAGAGGGATAGCCAGCAGAATGAAGGCAGGAGTCGATGTAGCAATCACCATCATCGTGAAAAGTGCCTTTGCCGCGTTATTGAACAACTGAATTTGACGTCAGCAGTGTCTATTGTTAGAGGGCCGGCCTTTTACATACCATGTTGAAAGTACGAGCAAGGACCTCATCAATCCGATAGATATCACTAAACAACGTCGTCAGCTCCAGATCAACAGCGTATAGAACTGCAGCTTACCTGGAGAAACGATTCAGGACCCGGCCAGACGGAGTAGTCTCGAAAAAGCTCATGGGAGAGCGGAAAATAGAGAATGCCATGCGTTCATGCAGTTTGCGAGAAGCCTATTGTCGTATTAGTATAGTTCTTGACTTGTGATACGATTCAGGTCATACCTCAATCGAGCAGAAAATCCAGAGAATCAAATTCTGAACGATAACCAAGAGGGAAGACCCAAGACCGAAAGCCAGGTAGACACCAATGAACTTGGCGACGTTCGGGTGAGACTGCACTTCGCTGGCGTCTGACCACTGCTTGAGCCAGAAACTACCAGCAACTTGCGCCGTCTGCGCTCCCAGAAGCGTGACCAAGTAGAAGCAGACAGCGATAATGTTGCTGTTCTTAGCATATTCGCTGTACACGCTCCACTTGACTTTACCCTGCTCCGAAGTCTCCTGGGTCTGCTTACTCTTGAGGACGTTCTCTTCGTCACCAAGCTTACGCCGAACACCATGCCAGCTCGCCGTGCTAGCACGCCGTAGCGTGACGGTGCTCGATCTCCGCCGAGTGTCAGCGCCGGCTCTGATGGGCAGGAGTGATCCTATTTGCTGCTCGGCTTCCGCATCTGAGGGCTCCGATTCTGGATTCTCAATGACAGTGGTGGATTCCGAGCTTTCGGGACTAGCTAGATCGTTGCCGTCACTGCTGGAAACTTCGTCCTCCGATTCGTTCATGGTTGTGCGTACGAGATTGGAAATTTCGCCCTTCATAGCCATCAGCTGTTCGTAGGTTCCCTTCTCAACCAAGGTCTTGTTTCGTAGGAGAGCAATAAAGTCGGCCTCTTTTAACACAGGAATGGCGTTGGTGGCCAGGATCCTGGTCTTGCCACTGAGAAGTCCATTCCGACCAAGCACCTTGTTGATGAGGTGACGACCGACGTGCTGATCGACCGCTGAAAGCACATCATCCAGCAGGTAGATATCTGCACGGGCGTATACCGCCCGGGCAAGTGTCAAGCGAGCCTTTTGACCACCCGAGAGGGAGATACCCCTCTCACCGACCTCAGTCAGATCGCCATCGGGCAAATTCTGGAAGTCATCAAGCAGAGCGCAAGCCTCGACAGTGAGGTCATAGAACTGCGGATCCCACCGATGTCCGAAAACAATATTCTCACGCACGCTGGCATTCATCACCCATGGTTGTTGCGCGACGTAGGCGATACGGCCTCGAACAACCACCTCGCCCTCGGTCTTCCAGAGATCACCCAGCAGCGACAGAAGGAAGGAGGATTTACCGGCACCAACTCTGCCAACAATACAGCTGAGCTCCCCTTTGCGGGCGCTAAAGTCAATGTTCTCAATAACGTTGTCGCCTTGGTGTCTGTTCCATGTGAACGCCGCATCCCGAATACGGACGGACTCATCACCCATATGGGTCACTGGGTCCTCGAATGTGACGGCATTAGTTTGCAGTTCTTCGGCAGTAAAGTAGTCTGTCAGACGCTTGACAGCCACAGATGCTTCAATGATGGACGTGATAACCATAGGCAGGATAGAAAGGGGGAAAGTGAGCAGGTTGAACAGAGTCAAGGCCGGGAACACCACGCCTGAAGTCAAAGGCTTATCACTTATCAAGACGTAAACGGTAAATGTAGAGCACGAGACGAGAAACGGGGTCGACTGCCAGGTGAAGTTGGCAACCGATTGAGTTGCTCCGATCTTGCGAAGAGTGTTCAGCTCCAAGTCGTTTCTGATGTGGCTGAGTTTGTTCATGAATGCTGTATTCCAAGCATAAAGCTTAATGCTCTTGATGTTATTGAGGATCTCAGTCATCAATCGTGATCTCGAATCCTTGTTCTTCATTTGTACAATCTGAAGCTTTTTCATCATTCGGGCAATCACCCCATTCAACGGGATCATGAGAATCATCACAGCGATACCTGCAAACATGCTTACACCGACGAGCTGATAAAGGGACAGCATGCAAAGAACAATTTGGAAAGGAGCGGACCAGAGTTGCATGCCGAATTGAGTCAGGTCAGACAAGCGTTGCTGGTCGACAGCCATATGGTTGACAATATCGCCTGTGGTTTTGGATGCACGACCTTCGCTCGAAAGTCGTAGAGACTTGGCGTAGATCATGGCAGTCAAGGCTGACTTGACCCGCATACCGGTATCAAACGCCCTTTGGAAGTACTGGTGCAGACAGATAGTCTGTGTCACCGAAACCAGAAACATTGTCAGCGCGATGGCCACACCACTGATCACCGGCTGAGGCTCATCAGTCTGATATGTTTTGACGAACTCGATGAGGAGGCGCAAGAGTTGGGGCTGAACAAAGGCAAGTACGTCGCTTCCGCACTTGATGATCGCGCCGCGCAGGTACGGGCCACCGAACGATTTGATCAACGCCAACCACAGAGACGGCTTGGACTTTTTCAACTCTTCGGCCCATTTTTCCTCCAAAGTGTCCCCTGTGACGCGCGTAGTGTCGCGCCGCCGCAGATTCCACAGATCGTCCTGAGTAAGATAATTCTTGTAGCCGAATTTCATCAACGGTGTCATCCAGCTGAAGGTGAGAACCGCGAAAATATCCGCGTACTCATACGGACATTCATCCTCATCACCCAAGGCATCGTACGCACTTTGTTTTTTCGGAACCAGGTATTCGAGTCCAAATTCCAACAGCGCCAGACCGAGGCTAACGTTGATGCAAACGAAGTACGGGAGTTGATCCTCATAAGCCTTTTGCGAAACCAGCGATCGCAATTTGATGCCGTAAGCGATGTTAAAGAAGAGCCAGTAGAATAGGACGACGCCGTTGGGCTGTCTGCTGCGCCAGTGCTCGTAATACTGAACCGCGAATATTACACCGAGAGACGCGAATACCAGGATGGAACTCCAGAAGCGAAAATCGACCAAAAAGAGACGAGGAGCGAACTCGGCTTGGATGGCGGCTTGTAGAGCAGTCGTGAAGATCAGGGCGCCCAGCACAATCTATGAGCGAGGAATGCGCATGTTAGATAGTGACCGGGACTGGACCGTCAAAACATCCATTCTAAGGAGAAGATCTTACCAGTTTAGCATAAAAGTGCCAATTTTTCGACACTGGCTGAGGCGCGCGCTTCCTCAAGAGGAACCAGATGGCACCCGCCCCCATGAGCAAGCCCCATCCTGCAACCAGAGCTACTCCAAAATCCAGGAAACATGGTGTGAGATCGAATCTGTATTTGCTTATTGGACCCCAACCCTCGACATCACCGCAAAAAGGTTGAAGCTTTTTCGAGTAATCCAATGGTGAGTTCAAAGTCGATGATGACAGTGGTGCGGAATGGGAATTCCCTAGGATCACCTGGGGGTTGCCATCAAGCATCTTGGTATCCGGACAAACGACCCCAACTCCAAAGATCCCTGAACCGTCTGGCAACGGGAAAGGAGAGGGAAATGACTGGGATAAGTACTCAAAATACAGGACTTTAAATACAAACTTGCGGATTTTCTTTGAGAGCGCAAGGGGATTAATTCGAAGAGATAAGAAACTAGCTGCAGCTTGATTACTAAAGGTCCAGGCTTCGCTGGTGCCGCTTGCCGGGATCTCGGAAATAGTATCAGCTCGAAGATACGGAGTACCTGGGTCCGAGTTAGACTACATATGCTCATATAGTAATAGCTGGTAAAATCAACTGAATGAATGAGGCAAGATACTCAATGCGAACCTCAGAATTGAGATAAGTACGACTCTATTCAACTCCAACAACCGCGAGGTTTCATCCTCACTGTTGCGATTTCACGGATGATATAACCCCGTCGGGGTCAACTCCGAGGAGGAAGACCGAGCCGTGAGTCAGTCAGTTCGGGAAATGTCTTGGGCCTCTTGGCATGGCATTTCGTCACCTTCTTCATCTGTCAATGAGTCAGCTTCTGACGATGAACTATTAGAGCTTAAGGGATTTGGTATTCCCAGTCTGCGAGGCGAGCATATTCAAGATAGCTATGCAGCAGTCTGATCCAGTATCAAGAATGAACCTTTCTATCTATTCGGGAGGTACATAAAATCTCTGAGTCTTGAACAATCCTGGATGATGTAATGCCTAGCAAGTTGAGGCTTCACGTGGGATCCACCGATCTTCGAATGTTGTTTGACAATCTCTGTACTACATGTTAGCTCAATATGGTGATGATCAGACTGCATTTTGACCTTTTTTCTGAAAGATTGGAAGTCTGCAACTTCTGATAGACTGGATAGTTGATGCAAGAAATCAGATAATGTCCAATAACGATCTATTCACATGACCTACACACCCGAATCCATATATATATCAAGCGCGACTGTAAGGGAGAACCATCGAATATATAATGATCCGGTATCCTGGGTCCCTTAGCGTCCCATCACAACTGCGCTACATCATAGGTTTCCATAATGATTGTACCTGTGTAATGGCCTGACTGTTGTGCAATCATACCTTAGCAGTTTACTCTGTCAGTCACAAATTACCATATCGGGTCCCCGCTTGAGGTAGATACATGTATGACTACTGCGCTACTCAGCCACTTTACCTCAATCTTCTTTGTGAGTCAGGAAGCAAAGCGAAATAATTGACCGGAAAATTCTAGAAGACTTTAAAAGAAGATTGGAAATCCTCCTATAAGAATGATTCAGGTGGCTGCATTCTCATAATTGTAGCCCCACGCCAAGGCGGTACGGTTCTTGTTCACCTCGAAGGGTCTCTCAGTTCGCCGCAACGCTTTTTCCGCGATCGAACTTACCCTCTAACAAACTACCACACAACGCAATGGTCGCAGGTACTCCTTTGGGGGAAGAGTTGTTGAAAAGACCTCTATATGGTGGGCGCTTTTTTGTAATGTTTCTAAACTGCTTGTGCGCATAGCTGACTCCTTCATTAGTATATGATCTTCCTCAGGAACTTCTTTCGACTTTAGCCACCAAGGGCGAGGACCAATCCATAGCTGTCGAAGATAGTGTCGAACCCTCTAGAGAACCGCTCGATCTTACGACGCTAGACCCTGTGATTGCTACTTCCACGTCTTGCGCCCTTTGCAAAGTCTCCTTTTTGAATGTACAAGAACAACGAGAGCACGTTCGGTCGGACCACCACAGATTCAACGTCAAAGCGCAATCCAGAGGCAACCCTACTTTAGACGAGGCACAATTTGCTAAAGCGGTTGGAGATTTGGATGAGTCGATATCTGGTTCCGAGTCGTCAGAGGAGGAAGACGATGAAGAAGATGGACAGCTCTCGGCCTTGCTGAAGAGGCAGGCCAGGATAGCCCAGGCAGCTGAAGAGGCGGAGGAGTCGCCAAACAAAAAGCGAGCTGGCAAGAACCCTCTTTACTGGTTTTCAAGCTCTCTGCTGCCATCCAACACATCACTAGGCGTCTACAGAGCTTTGTTCTCGAATGTCGAACAAGATGAGCCTAAACACCTCGTTGATTCGTTGCGAAAGAAGCAACTATCGCCACTACCCGCACAAAGACCGAATGCGCAACCACAAGCGAATGGCGCCACACCCAGTCCGCATATCTTCATGTGCATGATAGGAGGTGGCCATTTCGCTGCCATGTTGGTCTCTCTGGCCCCCGAAATTCATCGTAAACAAGGTGGCGTTGAGGAGCGGCAGGCCCGCGTCATCGCCCACAAGTCATTCCACCGCTATACAACGAGACGGAAGCAGGGTGGTGCTCAATCCGCTAGTGACGCCGCTCGAGGAGCCGCACATTCGGCTGGTTCCAGTCTTCGACGGTATAACGAGGCTGCTTTGGAGAAGGAGATCAGAGAGCTCCTGAGAGACTGGAAGCAGATGATCGATGATGCGCAACTGCTGTTCATTCGAGCGACTGGCAATACCAACCGAAAGATCCTGTTTGGTCAGTACGAGGGTCAGTTTCTAAAACAGAATGATCCCAGAATACGAGGGTTCCCATTCAGCACCCGTCGAGCCACGCAAGACGAGCTTATGAGATGCTTCAAAGAACTTACTCGCGTCAAAGTAAGCCAGATCGATGAAGCAGCCCTTGCAGCGGCAGAGGCAAAACAGAGGGCAGAAGCGGCCAAGCCTCCAACACCACGACCGCAGCAGCAAAAGCCCAAAGTGTCGAAGGAGGAGGAAGAAGCTATCCTGCATACATCTCAGATCCAAGCCCTGATTCGACGGTCCAAAGTACCAGCTTTGATGTCCTATCTCAACAAAAACTCGATACCCCCATCTTTCACATTCCACCCATCGGATTCTCCGCAAAACTTCCGCTGTCCTACTCCCTTGCATTTTGCAGCAAATCTGAACTCCGCGTCCGTGGTTTCGGCCCTCCTTACAAAGGCCGAGGCCGATCCAACGATTCTCAACGGTGAAGGAAAAACTGCCTTTGAGCTTGCCGGTGACCGGGCTACCCGTGATGCATTCCGTATTGCACGTCACGATCTGGGGGAGTCGAGATGGAACTGGGATGCTGCCAAGGTCCCAACAGCGGTATCTAAGGAGGAAGTTGATAGTCGCGCAGAAAGGGAGCAGAAAGCTGCAGAGGAGGAAGAGTCCAAGAGGCGCAAGACCGAATTAGAGCGATTAAAGAAGGAGGAAGCTGCTAGAGCGGCCTCACTGCAAGAATCGAGAAAAGCAGGAGGCCGAGCATTAGGAGCGATAGAAAAGACAGCATCTGAGAAGAGAGAAGAAGAAATGAGGGGAATGACACCGGAGATGAGGATGAGACTGGAGAGAGAGCGTCGCGCTAGAGCAGCTGAGGAACGCATTCGAAGGATGCAGGGAAAGTAATCGGTGAGATGTGTCAACTCTTATGATTGAGAATTTGCGAACATTGATGTCCTGTACGAAATAGAAATGAATGAAATGAAGCTGAAATGTATGGTGCCTTTTTCGCCGCGCAGACTTGACTAGTGACTTTACTACTATTGTATACAGCACCTGACTTTGGACTATGAGGTGCTATGCTGCTTGAGACTCCAGAACCTCTTGACAGCAACATCCCACCGTCATCATTAGCCTCGCATTATTACATCTTTCTTTCTTCCCGCGCTCATGAGCTCTCCATATCTCCTTACCACTCTCATTTCTAGTCTGTATAATGTCTGAGCACCAGCCCTCCTGTCCAGGTTGTTATGTCGGTACACTTCTCGAAGTGGACCCACGGACTGGACAGACAAGCAACCCATTGACAATATCCAGCAATAACGAGATATACGTCGGTCGAGACCGGAAGCGATGGTACGAAGATTCTCTTTCTATGAATCTTCAACGCTAATTGGAATACCAGCCAATACGTCGTAGACGATCCATTCATCTCAAACAGACACCTCCGAATCTACACCATCATCTTCGACCAAGAGAATCCCGACGAAGTCACACCGTTAGTATACGCTCAAGATCTCTCGCTGAACGGCACGTCGTGGAACAACTATCCCATGGGAAAGGGAAATGGCAGCTTTCTCCTGAGTGACGGCGATATTCTGAAACTGTCCCCGAGCGTCCATCTTTTGTACCGGCGAGACCGCCACAGAGAAGAGGAGCACTTTGACGTGCTGCAGAGAATCGAGATGAGGGTGCGCTCTTATTTTCTCCTACAGTTTGAAAACAAGCTGATTGCGTGTAGGTGTTCGAGGATCAGTACACGATTACACAGCGGAAATTAGGATCCGGGGCGTATGGCCAGGTGCATATGGCGTTCAACAAAGAAAATGGTCAGCAGCTTGCGTGCAAAATCGTCGACCTCCGGACTTTAAAAGACAGGGTTATTGAAGAGTTTGACGGTAAAAGGTCCAGGTTCTCTGAGATGCATACGGACCGCGTGGTTGCAGCGGGCGCACACAATGGCTACATCGCAAGGAAGATCCAGGAGAAACTCGAAATATATGACCGGGAAGCCAGGATCCTGGCAAGGCTTTGCCATGTAGGTTCTGCTCGAATCTCATCAGAAGGGCACTAACGGACAGTCAAAGCCGAATATTATTAGAGTGGAAAAGGTGATCCGATCAAGCAATACAATGTGAGACGAGCCATCGATAAGATTCGAAGCTTGCCTAACTGAAGAAAGATATCTTTTCCAGGACCTCGTGACTGCTGGAGACTTGTTCTCGTTCATCCAGTACAAAGGTGGAAAGCTTGGTGACATTGAAGCAGCTGTGATTGTGAGACAGGTTGTCATGGCCCTGGATTACCTCCATGAACAGAATATTGTCCACAGAGACCTGAAGCCAGACAATATCCTCATGACGTCCCTGGCAGATGGGAGCAGAGTGGTGCTCACTGACTTTGGATGTGCGAGGCTGGTACAGCCCCGGGCTGAAAGAATGTCCACAAAAATCGGCACGTATGACTATAGTGCTCCGTAAGTGCAACTCAGGCTTCCATACTTTGATATACTGACTCCTTGCTTAGCGAAGTCCTTCGATCCAGCCGAAAAGGCTATACAAAAGCCGTAGATCTGTGGTCCCTAGGTTGTCTGACGACCGTGCTTCTGACTGGGGAACCTCCTTTCAGCACTCCCTCGCCCGAGCAGGAAACCAGCCAGGGCAATCGACAGGCTGCCCTCGACAGTCTCGAGGCCACTTTGACCTGGAACAAGATTGGCAAGCGGGCGAAAGACTTTGTTCTTCGTCTCCTGGTCTTCGATGAGACAAAGCGCATGGATGTGAAGCAAGCATTGGGTCATTGTTGGTTCACCAACCCTGCTCATAAAGAGGCGTTTGAAGCGCTCTACAAGCGATCAATCAGAGACTGGAAGCCTCGGGTACCGAAAGAGCCACTGATGGTCGATCTCTGCGATCTGATCCAAGCTCGCAAGACGAACGGAGATGTCGGTCAGATTCAACATTCACAACGGGATTTGCGAAGCGAGTTTTCTGAGTCAGCTCTTCCAAGGGCAAGTGTCGCTCAAGGGACGACATTAAAGGAATCGCCATCGCCTGAACGGCGCAGAGATCTCTCTCCGACACTTTCTGATCCTGACCTACCGCCACACGGCCAACTAGACAACAATCCACGTCGACTCCATGATCTGGAGAACGACTCTAACGAGACTGACTCAGAAGCAAGGAAGCTAGATTCTTCCGAGCAAAGCCTCGAGATGCCAGAGCAATCAGGACTACTCCGAGATGAAAGCGAACAGTTCAACCTGTATGAGTGGGCAATTCCATCTATGATATCCGATCTTTCGAAAGCCAATACGGCGCTCTTGGAGGGTATCAACGATTGCCCAACAGGAAAGAAGCGTGCTCGGGACACAAGGGAGGAACTTGAGAATGAGGTCTATGAGGAGGTCAGAAATAGTATCACGGGGAAGCGACAGCACGTGGTATACGGCACGAACATTGTCAACCCCTGGATTTGATTCAATTCAGCGAGCGCCAGTATGTGGAAAATGTATCAGTACAGAGGGAGGTAAAGGAAGCCAAAAGATGACGAAGATGTTCAAATTTTAGTGGAGTATTCTGTATGAGACTGCTAGATTGTTCTCAGATCAAGAAGAATACATTGAGAGAAACTATGGGCTTGAATCTTCGGAAGATGTGGCATTCTGTCAGCCATCAAACCAGTAGGTGTCTAGACGACCATTTCTAGCATAATATGAACGATAGACATATTCCGTTCGACACATTCCGATCTATGCGCTCTGATAATGATGAGAATATGGGGTAGTATCCGCATATTCAGCACAGACCAACCTAAGACGAGCTCCTACGAAGCGTGACACAGTGAGATTGACCATCATCTATCTACAATCCCTCCAACCTTGCATTCTAGCGAATACAGTCATAATGTCGTCGAGCCAAAACGTGCCTTTCTCATCGCCATCGACCGCGTCGTTGAGCGCATCCAAACCAATCAATGACAACATTTTGTATCGGTGCCCGACACTCCTAGCGATCAAAATCCTTAAGCGTATTCGACCTCGAGATGCGGGACCTACAACCACCAGAAGGCATGGGGATTGCTTCTGTCGATGGTGGAGCACTTTATGACTGCCGTGTGCCGGGACCTTCCTTGCGCTTCGGTCCTTTTGATAGCATCCAGGACTTCCACCGACATTTACGCAGGGGAATGGAATTTGATCCGAGACTCGACCCTGACGTTCAGGAACTTATCAGACAACAAAGCAAGTCTTGGCCTTTGGTTGTACTCATGGCGATCTAAGCAGCCTCAACATCCTTGTACGCGGAGATAATATCGTTGGTATTATTGATTGGGAAACTGCTGGCTGGTATCCTTCATACTGGGAATACACTTCTGCCCACCAAGTCAACCCACAGAACTCCTTCTGGGTCCATGAGATTGACAAATTCCTACAACCGATGCCTGGAGAGCTGGCGATGGAACGGGTCCGTCAAAAGTACTTTGGAGATATTTAAGTCATCCTGGCTTTAACCCATATAATGGTCTCCTTCAGCCCCATCAAGGCATAGGTTAGAACCTTTCTCATACTAAAGTTGCCCTGGCCATGGGATGGTGCTGGTCTTTCTTCCGTTGAGGACATGCACTGCCAAACCAGCGCAGCGCAGACTTTTGCGGATATTTGTGATAGTACACTCCCTACATCCAGCAGCCTTGGCCACCTGGGACGCAGTTACACTTCACTAAGGTAATTTCGAGCTCGGCTCGCTCTCTATACAAAGGAATATCGATGATCGCCTGACCACAGTGCTCCTTTACCTTGCACCTCCTGGTGTACTAGTCGCTCAGTCGAAAGTATCCTAATTGAGGAGACTAAGACATTTAGGACTGAACTTCTAATTCTCACAGTAGGGATGTCCAGGGAGCGCGAACAGATCTCGACTCGGGTCAGAAGGCGTCATCCTTGCTACCATCTAGAAAATGGAGCAAATGATCTGTGCACGACTCGGATGGTCTACTCTGCTTAACTGTCACTCTAGAATCTGCCTTGAGTTCTGTCTCGGTTGCCTGGTGATGTGAGCCCTTGATGTGTAGAGCAGATAAGGGGGCATAGGATGTCTCAGGTCCTGGTTCCTTTCGTAGACTCGGCCCTCGAGGACACCTACCCTTTGTCAAGGAACCGCCACACAGGAGGTAGGTGTCATCGCTGTCTTTGTTACGGGCTGCACCACAAGCCAGATATCAAAGAAATCTATGCCTGTGCTTTAAGCTAAGCATGATGCATGCACCGGGACCGTGGGAGCAGGGCACCACCGAGCTGCACGATCATGCATTGTGGCCGCCAAAATCAGACAGCCTCACGAGCAGATCTTCGCATCAGGCTAGAGCAGCAAGGATATTGACGCAGGGTTGACTTAGCAGAGACAGGATGTCCCTGGTTTTAATCGAGCACAGCCTGGCTGTGTATGTTAGGTGAAACGCAAGGCTGAAGGAAGTAGGGACAAAGGAGAAGGTCTCCGCCAGCCCCGCCACCCAGAGAGGAACTTGGCTAATGATCAGAACGTGGTCAGTCTCAAAGAGTCAAAGCTCCTAAAGTGAAGGTTGCTCCACGAGCAAGAATGTGAATGTCTCGGAGACGCAAGGGACAAGGGGAGGGATCGACGCCCGGACCGTGGGTTGATGGCTCCTATCGATATCACTGATAAGATGGGACGATAGGAGGATTTTCATCGGTACCCTTGCAGTTCGGCAGGGACTGAAGAACGTTTCTGGTACTACTCCGTACGGGCCACGGGCCCACGGCAAGTAGCAAAGTTTCAGATACGGAGTAGACTACTCCATCATTAACTTGAAGTGGAATCGTGGCCGGGATCTTCAGGCGTCGAACACACAACGTGCGTGTAGCCTGAGGTGTCAAGGTTGCTCTGATTGGCCGACGCGAATCGAACGCGTGTTACGCGGCTCGCGTCGTATCGTAATATTACCTGATTGGGAAGCCGCGTCATTGTCGTGGACGGAGTATGTGCCACCAGAATTGGAGAAGAAAGAGGACCTTTGTGGATGATGGATGAGTTGAGAATTAAGAAAATGTACAGGACATAGGATGGTCTTTATTACTGCTGCTGGAGAGGATTGGGATGCACCGCAGGATGCTATCCTAGAGGGAAGAATGGAGGGACAATATTCCTTGTGAATCTCAACCAGGGCATTCAGAGACAGACTTGTCCTCGTAACTTCTATTCAAGGTGGTTTCATTGATTTCGAGAACCGTTTGGAAGGTTTCTCCTAACTGTATTGGTCCATAACCTCATCTTACAACACGCTAATATACTGTCAACATGACCAACGAAGCATGCACATGCACATGCAGCTGCACATGCAACGCTCATCCGATCCTTCCGAGCAGCTCAGGCCAGAAAGCAATGACTTCATGCGTGTCACGGATGAACCGTTGTCAATTGAAGATTTGGCTTCTGGCTGGGGGCTATGATGCAAGGTCGAACTTTCATACGCCTTTCCCCCTCTCCCCCTCGTGTCTCATGAGAACCATAGTGTACGTAGACAGGGACTGTAGATCAGACAGAGGAGGTGAGTAGTTTATGAATCTTGTCAAGGAGGTCAATTCAAGCGAGACGCAGGAAATAAGACGGGGCCTCCCTCCTGGTGAAGGGCATCAAGGACAGAAAGCGAACTGAGAAGAGGGAGAGAAAGAGAAAGGATCGAGTCTTTGTCCTTTCAGACAGTGCCTCATCCTTTGTCTATTTTTGCACTCAAAGAAAGTGCCTGAAGATTCTGCAGACTTTTCTTTATCCATTATTGGCAAAAACGTTCTTTGACAAGCCACGGGGCGTCTGATAATATCCCTCCATATTTTGTTATTATTATTTAGCTTATCGCCCCGGTTGCGGGACTCCACTCTGTGACGGACACACTGACTGACTGTCCCTCCTTATTCCCTCAACCCCCCGAATTTTGATTGTCGCTGCATTATTATTTCCACTCAACTCCCACCAGTCTCTTCATCCTCCATCATTATTCCATCCACCAACTCAGTCGCATATCTCGGAAACTATTCCATCCAACAGCGCTCATTTCAGAGTCTACAATCCACTCATTTTGATTTTCATATCGCGTTTTACTGCCGACTGAACGTCCCCCGGCGCAAAACACTTCGCTCCTGGCGCATTCTTCTGCGCGCGCACACAGAGCCATTTCCTTCATTCAACACCACGACTATCAGATCTATCTATACAATTCTTCATTCCGTCTCGCTTGCTACATTTCATATCCAACCGCAACCATGTTGCTCCCTTCTGCGCTTTCCTGCGATATGCGACGCTCATCAACGCGGTCGCGCTTCACACCCAACCGCCTCTTCTCAACGCCTCCTCCGTCTGACAACGACTATTTTCCATCAAGCAACGGTCTACTAGGAACATGTCGCGCCCTTCAATCTCTTCTCAGTGGCTCTCCCGCACCTTCTTCGCGACGAGGCAAACCAGAACGTCTCCAGAGTCCCTTCCACGTCACATCATCCACATCATCCACATCCTCTACATCCTCCACCCGACCGCGAAAGCCAAAGACGCAAACACGCGCTCAACCTTCCTCTCCTAAACGCTCACCCAGACCCTCCCGCGGCGCAAACAAGCGCACGCGCACCAGCTACGAAGCCGACAGCGACGCAGACTCAGAAACCCACACTCCACGCGCTCGATTTTCCACCCCAAAGCGTCGACGCTACGTCCCCTACGATCTGCCCCTGGGTTTGTCGCAATCAGACTTTTATTCTCTGAATTCACCACCAACCACACAGTCGCCGCAGTCTCCGTCTTCTGCGCAGCGACGACAGCAAGAGCTTTGCGACGAGGTGCAAGTGCGCGCCCCGCTGCCGCTGCCGCCCTCGCCGTCACCCTCCTCGCAGTCGCAGTTTGATCCCGACGCGGCGCTACCGTCCATTGAAGCATCAGAATCAGGGCTGGATTCGTGGACCGCAGAAGACGACAGGCAGCTTGTGGAGGTTGTCCTGGAAAAGTTCCAGCTCTCCAAGCGTGACTGGGACGACTGCGCGCGCCGACTCGGCAAGGATCAGGATAGCGTTGGGCGCAGGTGGGAGGCGCTCACTGGGGAGGGGAATGTGGGATTGCGACGTGGGCGGCGGATGGTCCGGGGGAGAATTAATGAGAGTTGGCTGTAGCACTCTCTTTTCATCTCGACTGTTGCCACGACGCGATTGACATTGACTGATATTGAACTTGATACCGATACCTGATACCTGATTCACGGATATACTTTTCTTTTATCCCCTGCTATGTATTTTACGACATTCGTTCGACTCTTACTTTCGACCTTATCCACTACCTACCGTGTTGTATTATTATCTTCTGGTTCTGTCACTGATTATATGCAATCGTCGTCGTGGATTATCTGGCGGCTTTTGCTGTGACCTATCTCGTCTATATATTGTGCCGTGCCTTTGTATATTATTATCTTATCATCTGATGTCATCCGTGTGCAACCAGAACGGTGATCTTTCTTTGTTCTTTATGCTGTGCGTTCTTTGTCCAACCTCAGTGTATGTATTGTTCTCGGAATACACGACTCAGACTCGGGTTTATCGAAAGTCTATTATTGTTCTCGTATTTGTAGAGGACTTGAACTAAATAATACAAAATGCAGATGGTAGTGATAAAGGACCGAACGCCAAACACCCAGCTCAATGATCGTAGCGAAGATGAGATGCATTAGAATCTGCAGTCGTTAGTCACGGTGTCACCGTAGTATGAAGGAGGCAGGGATGTACCTGATTTCATAACTGCCCGCACGAGTCATATACCGCACCCACTTGACACTACTATAGTTGCTCTTCTCAAACACCTTGAGATAGCGCACCAGCAAGCCAGAACTGGTAAACATCAACAGACTAAACGACAGACTCAGCGGCGGGCGGCTCCACGCCTTCTGGTTCGTCATGCTCGTCAGTGTCGCCTCGGCCGTCAGCACGTACTCGCTCCCGCCGGAGAACCGCGCAATCTTCCAGACGATATTGTTATGCTCAGGCTCGTACTTGGCGCGCCCCTGGCTCGTCCGCTCAGTCGTCTTGGCCGTGTTCAGCGGGGTCGGGATGCGGATGACGACATTCGTCGCAAACAGCTTCGAGCTATAGTTCGCCTTGATGGCAACGCTGTACTCGACCTTGGTGGTGCCGACCTCGCGCACGATCGGGTGCACCTTGAACGGGAGATTGACGTTCTCCGTGGCGCGGTACCGCATCAGCTCGAACTCGCCGTCCGGCGGCACAAACGAGATGATCCGGTCGGCGTCGAACCGGCCCAGTTTCACGCACTGGTGGAACTGGCAGTCCTCCAGCGTGACGGACCCCGCCGCCGCGCGCGTCGCTTTGCTGCCGGAGGGGGCGTTGCGCCCCGACGAGCTGCCGCCGGCGCCGGGCCCGCTGCCGCCGTCGCCGTCGAGGAGGAGGCGGTCGTTCAGCCCGAACTTGCACTCGGGCGTGCCGGAGAGGTAGGCGCGCATGACGATCTGGCCGGTGACGTCGGCGCGGAGCACGGTGCCTGTTGCGGACATGAGCAGGTTGACGTCCTCGATCACGTCCACGAAGGCTTCGTTCTTGCGGTACTTGACGTCTGCGCGGCGCCAGGAGAGCGCGCCCGTCGCTTGCATTGTGATCCGGCTTGAGTCGGTCGGGTTGTTGGCGATGGCGGACTTGACCCCCTCCGTTGTGATGTACATCTTGAGCGTGTCCGGGTCGGTGTTTTGGGGGTAGCCGAAGTCGAGGATTTCTGCAACGTCAGTCCGTCAGTCCCTTGTACCACTGAACTCGTGTGAATACTCACCATCCAACAACTCATAAATCAAAACAAAGTTATTCTTGACGGCCTCCTCGTCGAATTTCCCAAAGTAGCTCTTCCCCAGCAGCACCAGCCGGTAGAGAAACTCAAACACCAAGGCCGCGTTGGCATTGCTCTTGGTCACCGCCACCAGGTAGATATTCTCGTGCTTGACATGGCTGAACGTCGTCGACCCCAGGGTCAAAATCGGCGAGCGCACTTGGGGGTTGGAGATGACTTGGATGCGGAAGATGTCGGCCAGGCGCGGACGGCAGTCATTGCGAAAGGCGCGGAAGATGAGATTCTCGCCTTTTTGGTTGAAGACGAGAATGCCGGAGAGCATTTTGATATGGTGTCGTGGCAAGGGAGGTGCCCTGGCAATGGCAGAAGGGGATCTTGTCGGAGAAGCTCTCAGGATAAATTGGGGCCGGAGGTGGGGAAGCGGAAGTCGGAAGTCGGTCAGTTAGTCCAGAACAATTTACCACTACTAGTAGTACTACTATCTAACGAGGCACATCAATCAAGTCAATCAATTCAATTAATTCACAAATAATTACTGCCAAATCTCACAATGTTATTAGCAAGTATTTACGTGAGAATGTGATGACTAGTTGACGGTTGCTGCATATAAATTTAGCAGCTTAAGATGCAAGACCCTAAGTACATACAAGGCACGGGTACAACAGATGGCCGCACACAATGAAGAACATGCATATGAACAGATCTGCATGTCCTCTGCAACTGATTCAATTCTAGAAACAAGTCTGACGGACGTGGATATCATGAAGATGACAAGATCCAACAAGTAAAAGCCCAGTATTTCCGAATTCGCCTCCAACCCGCTAGATATCACGCACAACGGCCGTTGCAGGAGTATACAAGAATTAAAAGGGGTATAAAGGTATTAAAGTAAGAGGAAAGAGAAACAGGCAAGACCTGACGTGTCCAGCTAGAATCCAAGCCCAACGCCACTGCTTGGTCTCGTCCCCGGCAGGGACACTCCCTCGCTCTGGACGATGCCAACCTTGGGATCCGGGATTTGAATGTCCAACGACAAATATGCCGTCCGTCGCAGACTCCATATATGGACCCCTTCCTTTGCACCGATCTCGCGATTCCACTTGTCAAGCCAGGCCTCCACTCGTTGCAGATGGCTTTTGATCCCAGGGGCACCGATATCTTCCCACAACCAACCCGTGACCAGACCAAGCGCGCCATCAACCAGATTTCGGAAACTGAACGGATCAAAGGCATTGATGAGTTCCTCGTTCACCGCCGCAATCACCCGGCGAAACTCCTGTTCCGGTAGTAACGGGTCCAGAATCTCAGGATAGAGGTTCGAGAACGTCGGCGCCAGATCCCCCTTCACCATCCAATCCCGTCGTATTCGAATGATTCGAGTTGTGAGGTACTCTTGCGACCCGATGGGAACATGTGGATTGACATGAGGGTAGCAAGGATGCGCGGGGCCCCATGCCAACTCCTCGGCGACTTCAGCATCTCCGCCGGTCGGTGGTGCACCAGGATTTGATGGAATCGAGGCGATTTGCGATTGTGATCGCAGAGAAATCTGTGACGGTATATGACGCGGGCGATCCCCCTGCAACGGTCCTGTATCCTGGGCTAGATGGGCCCGTTCGGGCGACCTCAGTTCTTTCCCCTCGTGAGAACCATTGTTGCTGTGTTCCAACTGTTCGGACATCTCCTGCAGAGCGGAATTGCGATCGAACGTGCCACTGCGCACCTGCCCTCGAGGCACTGCGATGCTGGAGCGCCCACTCTCGGCTTCGCCTTGACTGCGCTCTACTACCAAACTAGTTGGGCTCTGTGACAACCGACTGCGGCGTCGTTCAGGGATGGTCAGAAGCGGATGCGCGTCTCGATGCGCTCCCAGTGGCAGGCACTCGTCGGAGATCTGCAGTGGATGCGGGACTGTGACTGGGGTGATTCGGGGTACGTAATTGACAGGGTTAGCAAGTCGGACAGCGGGGGGTCGGAGTATGGTAGTGGTGAGGAACGAATGCGACCGTCTTTGGAGTTGCTTTTGCCGAAGGGTGGGTTTCTTCGTGCTGTTTCGGGCGGTATATTCGGTGAATGGCGATAAGTATGATGAGGCACGACGATCAAACTCGAGGGAACGCTGTGTGTGATGGCGGTGGAGGCGAGTATTGGAATTCTTTTCAGTCTCGGGCGATGATAGTATGTGCGAGTGTTCCCAGGCCGTTGAAGAAGCCGTTTTGGAAACAAGGACTGAGCCACTGGACGACAGAGATAGAGGAGCGGCCTGAATACTACTACTACTATGGCCAGTAGCAGTAACAATAATAATAGCGGCAAAGATAATAGGGATGATGATGGAGGAGGAGAAGAGAAAGGCAGGCGGTGGTGCAGCAGTCGAGGGGCGGAGGCAGCAGTGGAGGCTGAGCTTATTGGCGGAGAAGACTCAGAAAGGGGCGAGGCAGGGGACATGGATGGCCCGAGCAGAACAAGATGACATCGACCCGGTAGCCACAGCTTGTCGATGTCGATATCACTGCGATGTTGATGTTGATGTTGATGTTTGCGAGAGTCAATGAAAAGGGAGTGACTGATATAATCTGATTCGATTGATTCCACCTGCTCTACATATGGACGTTCTCAATGGTTTGTAAGTCAAGCAGATCTCCGTCTGAACAAAAGTAGTCCTATAACAAGACTACACAATCAGAGAAAAGAGAGAAAAGAAGAGTCAGAAAAGAGAGATAAAAAAGACAACATGCGAAGACTCCCCAATGATATAGGACGAAGCCTAAGAGCAAAGCCTCCAAGGTGGATAGATAGTCAATAATATGACGAAAACAATCTAATAGTCCCAAGTAAGGCCCAAGACTCGCCTCATTTTTCTTTTTTTTTTTACCTATCTAGAAAACTTAGTCTTTGCTCTACAAAGAAAGCTTCAAGAGTATGACGCTATGGCCGTACTTTGTACTTTAGGAAATCGACGCTTACACCCTTGACTATTACGTGGATGGCTGTTTCGGTTCCTCCATTCTGTTCTGCACTTCTATCTATCTACATCTGTCAACGTCTCAGATTACATTAGAAGCCACCTGTCACAATATTGCAGAGTTTCACACAGCTACAGCAGTCATGTTTGCCTCTATCTACCCCATAAAGTAGAACCTGGGTAGGGAAAATACACAGCTAAAGTAGCGTGGGCAATCTATTTACTATTACCATCACGGACTGTCCCCTGCCCTAAGCCCCTGGATTGCTGCTATATTTGTCGGCCGGATCATTCGGCTAAATCGACTATTCCTTGCTTATCTATCAAGTACCTAGGGAGTCAATGACAAGAAGTACAAATCGATTTAAGAGAATATTAAAAGGTCTAGTGAATCGATTTTTCCACTAGTGAAAATCCTCCAGGATGCACTAGGAGTCTAGGACATTCGAGCAATGGGACTTTGCTGGGTAACTGTCTCCCAATTCGTCAAACTGATTCAACGAGACGCTTTCTAAGAAACATAGGATGTCAGGATCATTTGCCCTGAAACTAACCATTATCTATCTATCAGAGACATCAAGGTGTTCCCGTAAAACATGTGTGAAGCTGAAACGTCAGGTCTAGAATGCGCATCTATCCGTAGTCTCCCGCAGGAGCATAATCTATCTAGATGAAAATGCAGTGTTACCGCCCATTCATGTTTTGATTCGCCTTGGCTTGCATGCGTCGCATGGCTTCTCGATGCAAGTCACTCATATCCCCACGCTGCATCCCCTCGGCTATTGCTCTGTCGAGATTGACTTGCAGGGATGAGGAATTCCGCCCCGGTGGCCCAAAGGGGCTCAAACCGTGGGGGCCAACGCTTGTCCCGCCGATTGGAACATATTGTTTCGCCAAGGGATTGTGTTTGTCCTTCAGGTTTTCCCGGATAGATTCTCTCCACGCGGCCATGACCGCTTGAGGATTCCCGGGCCTCGATACGCTCGATTGACTCCATTTCGGCGCTGAGGGTGGCATGCTTGTATGCGGGCTGTGGATCTTTTGTTGATGCAGCATTGCGCGGCGACGAGAGAGGGGAACGTCGTCACTTGATTCCGGAAATGAAGGCGTCGGAGAGATCTGGACCGAAGTATCCAATGCAATGGACTGCCTAGGGCTATTCCGCGACGCCCACGGATCAAGACTGAGACAAGTAGACGAAACCCGACTACGCATCATATCTTCTCGTACTGCAAGGAGCGGGGGCGGCCCTTTCCACCTCGGTTTAGTGAGCTCAGGGGCCGCTTGATGTTGTTCGGTAGGGATAGGTGGGCTGGATGCGCCTGGGAAAGCATTGTGCCCGGCGCCGGAGAACACAGGACTTGGGAGAGCAGTGGCGGATGATAAGACGATTGTGGAAGGTACTCCTGAAGACCTGTCAACTGATTGAGGTTCTCGCACACTTTGTAGGTTGGTAGCCGAAGTGGTGTGCCGTCTGTAATCGTTAGACATTCGATGAATGTCGTTTGCGCTCTGCTGTTCTTTTCCGGTGTTGGCACGCATATCGGCAGCAGGTGGTCGCAGCACAGTGAGAGGTGTTTGCAACAGCTCCTCGACATTGACAGGAGCAGGAACCTCTTCAGCCTCTACAGGGCTTTCCACTGATTCCTTCGTGATAGGCTCGATAGGTTCCGGCTCGGGAATTTCGGCGTCACAGAGATGCTTGGCCCATTCATTCGTGCGATAAGTCTGGACTACCCTCGATGTCTGCTCCGGAAGATGTTTCACTGTTTTGGCGTCCAGTTTGGGCTTCTCCGTTTTCCGTTGACCCTTTTGTTTGGAATTCGATGCTCGCTGCCTCTCGAATTCATCGCCGGCTTGGCTTTGATGATTCTCTGGACCTGGTGTTGTCTTCAATGAGGTATGTTCGCCTGACACTTGAAGGTTCTCCTCCTCGGAGTGGATAGTTTTCGTATTTTCTTCGGGTGAATTTCTGCAATTGAAGTCTCCAATCTCGTGCGTGGCGTTTGTTTGTAAATCTTTGGAGATCTCTAGAGATTGTCGTTGTATTCTCTCAGATACCTCTGCGTCTTCTGCATCGGCTGGAGAAGGCATTGGTGGACATACTTCATCAGCTTGCGTTGTCGACTGTTCGTGATCTGTCTTCTTGCCATCCGGCCGAGGCTCGAGTCCTTGCAAACTTCCCCCAGTGTCATCAGATGGATGACTTTCGTTCTGACCGGCATCTTGAGACTCTGTTATCAATGGCTCCTGTAGCTTGCTGTCCGTAGAAGTGTGCCTTCCTTCCACATTGCCCAAGCCTTCCTCCACTCCGTGAGAATCGGTGTCTTGCACCAGGGCCGATTCCTGTATGACGAGGCACTCTTCTTCACCATCGACTGCTCTGGCCCTTCCAATTCCCACGTCGCTGTGACGCCTGCCAGCCGAAGTGACAGCCTTTGGCACTGCTATTTCAAGCTCAGAGCGAGCCTTGACCGCTTCGCGTGATTCCTTTTCAACGTCATGACAATCCGAGCTTCGATCACTGCTGTCATCCACGGCGCCTTGCGCGGACATCGACGACTCGTCATCAGTATGCACGAGCGCTTCTTGTGAAGGTACAGGTCTCAGGCTACTTTGTACAGACGTTCTCTTCCAGAGGGTCATTCCGGAGAAGCGCTTCGAGCGTACCGTCGCGGTGTCGGAGCCAGCCATGGCAGTCACATCAGATTCCTTGTCATCCATCAGTCTCGCCGCGGTCGCCCCGTCAAAGACCTTAAATGGCATTGGATGTTCGCCGTCTGTTGTCTTCTCAGTCTCCTCTCCATGTCTTTCAACGTCAGTATTTCCGGTAGCCCGAGTCGCATCCGAGAATGAATCCTCGCTAGCCTCCTGTTTTCTACAGTCAGAGCAGCGATAGGAGACCTGGGACGAACCAGAAATGCTGTTGACCTCGGCGGCATCACCCTTCTCAAGATCCTCCTTATCAGCAGCACATTGAGTGCCGTCTCCAAGCTCCGGTATGAGCTTTGCTTCCACATTAGCGTATTGAGCTTCCCATGCTTCTCTTTCCCGCATGTTATTCTCCTCGAGTCTGTGGGCAACTTCAGCTTCGGCCTCTTCTTTCCTCTTCTCTTCTTCTTTCTTGGCTGCTTCCTCCTTGCTTCGTTTCTCTCTGATCACTTTCCACAGTCTGAGCTGCGACACAACACCTAAAATAGCAACAATCACCGTGACGGCTAGCTCTACCCGGATATTGCGAGTGATTGGGTAGGTTCCAGTGCCCAGCGGGAATACATCTTCGTTGAGTGCTTCATAACGAGTGAGTATAACTGGGAATGAAAGCAGCATATACCGCACTTACCCCATATATACAGCCAAAACTCTTTCAGGCCAGCCCGGCTATAGCAGTCGATTCCCAGGGCAACAGCCGTACCTCCGGAAACCCCAGCCGATACTATCAACCCATAAGGGCGCGTGTATCGACTAAAAGACAAGGCGTAAAACGCGACGGAGATCGCGCCGATAAGCCCGGCTTTGGCATTCGTGTCCGTGAGAAGGCCTCCCGGTCTCAGGCAGAGAAGCCACATGCTGACACAGAACCCTCCCAGAAGGCATCCAAGTCCTTCCGTCAGTTCCTTGAACACAATGGACAGCGCTCCAAATGTCACTCCTGTGAAGAAGATTGCCACGAGATATGCTCCTTGTACCGCCACGCGCACAGGAGGATTCATCACATATACAATCAAGACCTGATCTGTCAGTGTACAATCAGACGGCTGAACTTGTCACGCGATAGGCTTACCGTGACTCCTAAGCTTGTAAGGAAGGCGGCAGATAAGAAAACTTGAACCCTGGGTCCAATATGTTAGCTCAGAGAACTCTGTACAGACGAGATTCTGAGTGTACCATGAATTGCGTATCCCAATCAATGCAAGAATGGCTCCTGTAGCTATAAGGATAAAGCCACCAACCCCAAACGCTGGAGTCACCTGGGGCTCAAGCGGAAGCGCGCCAGGCGCCGGCGTGACTGTTCCATCTTTTCAAGCTTAGCATCGAAGGGTTTCAATGAAGGAGGATGCACCCACTTTCAGAGACAGTTGCTGTGTTGAGCGACACGACAGTCGTTGATACCGGCGCGGCGGTATTCGAAGTGGTTGTAGAGTTCACTCTGGCTGTCACCTGGTTTACTGCGCTAGTTGCTGCACTGCTTGGAGCTTGATTTCCTGATATCGTTGTAGTTGGCGAATCAAGAGCACCACCTGCCTGAAATTCATCGCGCGCGACATGCGGTATCGATGCTGCAAAAACAGGTAGTCTAGATATAATGCAGATAACAAAAGCAAGCAGAGGCAGCAACCTCATCTTGACTTTGCGAGTATGACTTGGTAGATATGGTTGCTGAACTTAGCAGGCTGCTGACGCTAACAAGTACTTCTGAGATAGTGTCGACAGATCTTTCCTATTGTTTTTCGCATACTTTGGCCTGTAAGTTCACCGTGGACAATGAGCATCAAGAACAACATTAATTGGTGCCAAAGATGCGAGGCGCTTTTACTATGAAGGAAACGTGACTGCCAGAGATTCGAAAGCTGAGAGACGAAAAAGAGACCCTAAGCCTTTCCAGACGTATATGTACTAACACATATCATATCGCGCTTTTCGGCGTGACCACCCGGAAAGAGAAAAGGAGCATCCTTATGGCCAGGTGCTCGGCAAGGCAATAATATCTTGTAGGGATGAACTGCCTAGTCGGTAAACCAAATCCTTCAACGAGACTCGATGGACGGCAGACTGGGCGCATGGGAAAAGCGAGTTGCTCCACTGAACGGGAATTAAAGAAAAAGAAAACAAATGCAGCGTCGAGGACCATGCATGATAATTGTGATTTACAGGAAGGGATCTACGATCAGTACCTCGCAAAAGCGATAAAACTAATGATCAGAGAGCCACAGTGAGCCACGTACCCCGTATGAGGCATGTCCTTGTCGGCGGTCAGGTAATCGGCTTCTTGGGACAATCATTCCAAGATTTTGTTGCATGATCTTAACCCGTGAAAGAAGGTTAAGGTAATCTGCAAGGAAGGCGTCTCGAATAGCCGAATTACCAGAACCTGTGCCTTGGGCAATCGAGGGGTCGGCTATAGGTGCTTTTATAACGACAATCATTGGTAAATATTCAAGGGGCTCGATGTCAACATGGCCTGCTATCACTGTACAAGTGACAATATCTGTGGCGTTAATTTCACATTTCGGGCGGCATGAGAGGTCCATTGGACAGTCAAAAGTAGAGTAAGAATTCAGGATTCGATTCCCAACAACGATGCGAATCTGACTCGCATAGCAAATAACCTGATGACCAGTCGTATCAGATTTGAGCATGAACGGAGTACGCATGAAGCCACTGGCCAGTCAAGCTCGAGTCTTCGACGCTGGTCAGTTCATCCTTAGCGAGGAGCCAAATCGATTAGATAACGTTGAGTCCGTGTGGGCCTTGCCAGATCGTCTGTTGATCAGGCTACATTAGTATCATTAGCCTTCATTAGTTTAGGACGGTAGGATGATCTGCATCATCTGCTGCATGGAATGACAGGTCTGATCTCTCGGCTCTCTTAGGCGCCGAAACTGCCCTTTAGAAGTGGGCGTCCTGCCGCTTTGTCTTCTGATTGTTCATTGGAATCGCTTTTAATTTCCGAGGTAGTAGTTTTGCAATGTGTTTGAACTTTAATGTGCTTAGCAGAGGTATCATTTGGTTCCATCGCAGCGTCAGCTGAGATTTGGCTTGCGGTAAATGGTCCTCTGAGGTTCAAAATACGAGTGAAATGCAGAGAAATCCGTATGAATTCAGATTTCCAGGGTTCGCAGCAGGATAACAATAGTTGAACGCACGGCCGATGTAGAAAGGAGTCCGAAAGGGCGGAACCGAAGGGCCATCCTACTTGGAGAATCGTAGTCGCACTGACTCCTTCAAAGCTCCCTTCGCCAAGAAAAGGCGCTCGCAGTGTCCTGCATTTGACGTCTCACAGTGGAGGCGCGCTCGACCCCATTCTATTTGAGCTCATTGTAACTACTTCCGCGTTGGAAATCCTGTTGCTCTGTCCGAGGTCTTCGTAATCTGGTATTGTGGTGAGCACCTATGGAGGAATGCATGCGTAGCTGAGATAGCTCCATGTTGGAAGGAAATTTAAGTGGGCGAATCCGAATCTTAAACATTGTTGCGGGATAGATTCCAGATGATCAATTCACATTTAATAAGTCCGCGTAGAAAAAGCGAGCTCTTGCTTGAAGTAACTGAATCTAAAAGATTGTAGGGATAAACAGGAGAGTACATCTCTCGGAGCCATCACGTGACTGTCGCGGCGCGCATCATCGAGGAGGAGCTGGGACTCCTAATCGACCATCATTTGCACCTACAAGTCATCATTCCTCTCCGACGTTCCCTACCTATTTATTACCATCTCAAGCGTAAACCTAACATATTCCATCTACTCAGAGCAAAATGTCTGCCTTCAATTCATCACTTCGCCCCTTCCTGCGCGCCTCTTCCGGTGCAGCTCTCTCCGCACGCTCTTTCACCACCTCCTCACCGCGCTCAATCGCCCGTATGATCATCACTGGCCGTCTCGCAGCCGAGCCCGAGCTGCACGCCACCTCATCCGGTCAGGACGTCATCAAGTATGCGGTGGGCACGACCTACGGCAGCAAGGATAATCGCCAGACGAGCTGGTTCCGTGTCTCGAGCTTCCAGCCCGAGGGTGCGCAGCGGGATCTCATCCTCAGCCTGCCGAAGGGGTAAGTATTTTATTTCCGCTAATCACGATGGCAGTTCTCTCTGTATCCGTATCCGTTCCTGTGCTCCAAGCGCATGTTGGGTTATGGTTGCAGACTGAGAGCAGTTGAAGTCTGATGTTGATCGTTTGTTGTTCTACAGAACCCTTGTGTACGTTGAGGGCGACGCTACCATGCGTTCGTACGAAGACTCGGAGGGTAAGAGACAGACCAGCCTGAGCATTGTGCAAAGTAAGCCAGCTACCCTGTTCATGCACCGCTGTTGTATACTAATGCATGCCGTGCACAGAGACGTTCGAGGTCCTCAAACGCCCGTACAACCCCGACGCTGCTGGTTCTGAAACTTCTGAGACTTCTTCCCAATAAGTGGCTTAGCGGACAAGTGGAGACAGAGGAAATGTACGGAGGGTTAGGCTTTTTGGTTACTGTTGGGATCGAGAGCTCCTCGTTACGAATCTTGTCTGAGATCTCCGCTTTGTCGGTGAAGCCGACTGTTGACTTGCATGTATTGTAGTTACCGTACTGTACCATTATACCCTTGAATGACGCTACTCGCTCTTAAGTTGACTTCTTTTCTCTTGAGCCATTGAGTGTTTTTCCATTGCAGTGACAAAAGACGAGGATATTACGAGTTTCCATCGTCTGATGTTGCCTGGTCTTGTTTTGTTACTGCTTTGTGCAGTTTGATGGATACTGAAACTGCTACCATATGAGCTCTAGTTGAAAAAAGTTAGGCAAGACTCGGAAAGGAAATATATTATGCTGTATTGGTCTAGTTAATATGACAAAAAAAGTCAACGCATTGTCGCTCAGAATTAGAAGACATCCCTATCGGATGCTCGCATTGGAATGATATGTAGACACCACAAGGCACCCTATGAAGGATCTATCGACGAAGCCCATGCATGGCACACATGTTATGTTTTGGATGACTCGAATCGGAGCACTTGTGCCATTAGCAGGTGAAGCTTACACCTGCACCTCACTCTCTTGACTAATCACTTGCTTGACGCGAATACCATCCGGTCCGATTGGGGCGCTTGGGAAGTCACTACTTCCGCGGCTCTGGCTCGTCCCGGCCCAGGCGTTAGTGGATATTGTGGTAGCCGGAACCGAAAAGTCTGGAGCAGAGGTCGCTGTATCTCGGACTGAGAGGAATGTGCGGCTCAAAAGACGCCTGGGAAGCGAGAGACAGTGCGATCTGGGTGTAGAGGAACTTTCTTGTCGTCGCACGGCACCCTTTTCAATATCCCCATGGCTGGAGGTGGTCGTCGTGGTTGTGGTAGAATCCGTCGTTGTTCTGGGACTGTATTAGCATGAAGCATATCATTCGTCGGTGATCGCAGACTTACCCAGTTCCAGACGACTGCTTCTTACAAGATAGCAATTTCGCACGGCTCGCTGTAGACCCTTCAGTAGTGGATGTCAGGGTGCCTTGCGGAAAAATGCGCAACCCAGAAAGACACTGTCCCAAGCCCAGGAAACAAAGAGCGGATTGGTACAATCTCAAAGCATCATTGCAGCATCCGAAAAAGATGAAGAGCACGAATCCCGCAGCGATATGAATCCAGCAGTCGAAGAAGACTTGACCTTGCGCTGGAAACTTGCTGATGGTGCTCCATTGCGACTGTGGCCCGTGGAGGAGGCTCCATGAATATGGATGCGAGGGGAAATTGTACATGATGTTGCGATAGAGAACGTAAGCCTGAAGTGGCAGAATCGTCCAAAGCATGATGAAGGCAAGGAAAAATAGACGTATGAATCGAGACTTGTTCAGATGGCTGCTGGCGGAGTTTAGTATGTCCCCGAACTGGCTTCGATATTTGTGAAGGCGATAAAGGGTCATGCCTGTGCGGTCGTCAGTCATGAGCTCGAGACGGGTGACAGACCCTTATTCATACCGCAATAGAAAGCAGCCAGAAGGCAGATTATAGGAGGCCAGATGAACCCTAGTGCAAAGCTCACCCAGCTTTCATCGAAGTTGTTGATGCACCCTGAAATACCGAAGATCATGTATCGGCTTTTTTGGTAGACAATATGTGTAATCATTGCAATCACCGGGATGGCCACACAGAATGAGGTATCCATCAGACGGTTACGCCAACGTTGGCTGTTGCTGGGGACAAGCATAGCGCGTCTGGTATCGAGCACAGCGGCCAAGCTTCGGAAGATACACACCAGAGTCCCGGGTACGGCAACATAGCTCGCGATCATGACCTTGACCTCGACATCACAAAGACCTTGACCTTCCCACCACGAATCGACATCGTCGGTTGGCCAGATAAGGGCATTGACAAAGTGAAAGATGTTGAGGATAAGAAACCAGCAAATGAGAGCGGTAGCAGGGAAATTGCGGTTCTTCCAGTGTAAGATTATTGGAGGAATACTGACAACAGCCGCAATTGAGGATAGCACCGGGACGGCCACAGCCTGCGTGCTACGTCCTGTTGTAGCCGAGTCCATCGTGGAAACTGTCTCCTAGAGACAAAAACGCTTGACAATTCTGAAGGAGATGCCGATGTCGTGCACAAGGGTGTCTTCTGCGGAACGGGTCGACGGTGAGGTTCTTGAGGTCCGAATGCCAGGAGCAGTGATCCAGCACCGCTCAGTTAAATGGAGATCACAAGTCGCATCAGAAGAGGAACACGGGGGGAGAAGCAACTGGAGACAGGAGCAAAAGTCCTATGTCTTATTGAGGACGAAGATCCCGAGCAAAGACTGAGTATAGATAGCGCGAGCCCTTCACTCCCCCTCTCCGTTGAGACAGTCATTTCAGAAAATCTCACCAGGTGGAGATGATGCGAATAGACGGCAATGAATAGATAAGAAGGGAATAAAAAGCAAATGCGGTTTTTGCCGCCTATAGGGAGGGGGAGCAAGTTATTCAGTCAATGATTTGATCTATGATGGTGCCGGGTGGGCTTATGTCTGTAGATCCACTGCATCTTGAGCAAAGTCATCACCCGGCTATTGACAAGATTGACTTGAATAAAGAAAGGCGAAGACAAAGTCAAATAGAATGGGGTGCCCTAAGCCCATTCTGAGGTGGTGATGCCGTGATGGGTGAAGAGTCGCTGGGATATCACCCAGCGGACAATGGAACCATTCCCTTTTTGGGTATCAATAAGCCCGCTGTTTGCGATCATCCAGACTCAACACAACCGACTTCTAAGCCCATAGTCTCATAGTCTGGCCCGATTCTAAGGTCTTTTTCTCCTGCGATGCGGTCAGTCGCTGTGAGGCTTCGACCCTTGGTTTCTCAGAATACATACAACGGCATTTCGTTTCGTCCGAAAGGAATGCCTGTGTGATGGTCCGGACGAATCGGTATGCAGTTGGAAGCCACCATAAGATCACACGCATCTCTCCTGGAATTTGAGAGACAGTAAGGTACCTCTCATGTATCTTTTCTCTCCTTTTTGTTACCAGGAGTGAGGTAATCTCTATTCCAAGGTTGTGACATATAAATTGTCATGACATGGCCGACCCGACATCTCCGGGCCTGCTAGATGAAAGGAGAGACGGACCACATTGTCAGGCAAAAAGCTCTTCAAACTTTGACCACTGTGGACAACATTGATCTTCGCGCGAGGCCTGACGAGAATTGATTTCGAATCTTGCATTATGGATGGATCTGATTGTAGGGTAGACTGTCGAGCAGTGCAGATTTAGACTCCTGAGGCTTTGGAAACTGAAGCAACAAGGTCGAATTCCGCATACCGGCCTCTGACGGAAGAGGAGACCTTACCGTGCAAGCTTTGAGTGAATAGATACATTGTTTGATGACTGCTTCAAGGAGCACGGCGCTTGAGGGCTGGAATAACCTCAGAAAGGTAGATAGTTGGTAGGTTTTGTGATTGCTTTTTTCTAAGGCAGCCCTTCAGCCCTTCTGTGGCGCATGTTGTCGCTATTACGTACCTCTGGCGTCCTCACTCCGGTTCAATGCAACCAAGTCAGGCACAACGAGAAGTGGCATGAATTCCGATTCCTCATTAAAGTTGACTTCTGGCATGAACCTTAGTATACCATGAACTGCATCTGAGCCCCTATGATTCCCAAGATACATACGGATTGCAGTCATGCCAGAACAACCCCGGAGACCGGGTTCACCGCAGGCCCCTACGGACAGCGCCAAACCCCACGTCCACACGATCGGATCCGTGAACCTCCGCCATCGAGGCCCGACCCGTGCTGCAACCTTTGCAGAGGGCGCGTCAAGCATCCAGGACCAACGTCGCAATTCAACCTTTTCGGATTCAGTATCTGAAATCCGCTCCTCAACCGACGAGTTATTGTTCCCCCGTGTAGTTCGGAAGGGGGCCGTTGATTTGCCGAACGAGGAATCGCATTGGCAATCTGCGCCTCTTGCTCTGGCCCTATTGCCTGCTATTGCCGGTATCTTTTTCAAGAATGGAAGTGCAGTCGTAACAGACATCACTCTGCTGATTCTGGCAGCTATCTTTCTCAACTGGTCGGTGAGACTACCATGGTAAGAGCTAAATGCCCTCATTCTATGCATTCTACGCATCTCTTCCTAACTAAGGACAGGGAATGGTATCGCTCTGCTCAGGGCTTGAGACAAGAGGATATATATTACGATGCTGTCAATTCATCGCTAGATCTTGGCACGGATGACAATGGGGCAAATCTTGAAGAGCGAAAGAATGCGACAGACCGAGAGCCTCGAAGGGAGCAGCGAGTATCCAGTGCTGCCAACGAGGCCAGTAAGGAGCTTCAAATGCATGAACTCGTCGCTCTCGCATCATGCTTCATCTTCCCCATGATCGGGACATGGCTCCTCCATGCTATCAGATCCAAACTGTCGCGGCCATCGGAAGGATTAGTATCCAATTACAACCTAACTATATTCCTGCTGGCGTCCGAGATTCGGCCGTTCGCTCACCTGCTGAAGATGGTGCAGGCGCGCACACTCCATCTCCAGCGCATTGTCGCTGCATCTGCAGACGACGAGGAGAAACTCGACCCGAAAAAGATCAAGGACCTAGCCAAACGACTCGAGGAACTCGAGGCCCACGTCGCCGAAACAGCCGCGTCTGGACTCGCGCCCGAATCATCAACCCGCCCCCAAGACCAGGAACAACTCCAAACTCTCATCTCGCAAGCAACCTCAGAAATCCGCAGAGGTTTCCAACCGGAGATCGACGCCTTGAATCGCGCGGTCCGCCGCTACGAGAAACGCACAGCGCTCACCTCATTCCAGACGGAGTCAAAATTCCAAGCCCTCGAAACCCAAGTCCACGATGCTATTGCTCTGGCGGCAGCGGCGCAGCGCTCCAGCACGCGTCGGCCGTGGGGCACTCTATCGGGATTGTTCAACAGCATCTATGCAATCATCCTCCTCCCCGTACAGGTCTTCATGTCCCTGGCAAGCCTCCCGTTTCAGCTATCAACGCGATGTCTACAATATTGCAAAGATAGGCTGCTCTCGAAACCGCCACGAAGATCGACAAAGGGTAAGGTGCCGCGAGATGGCAGGACTTCCTCTTCGAGGCAGTTGAGAAGAACTCCCCAATAGGACTTGGGCGGTGGTCAACCGCTTAAACCAATTCGGGAGTATCAATAGCGAAAGAAGTGGAATTTTTTGACTATGGTTTTGGAAAGTATAATATCCTGATACCGGTTTGGCTTCACAGTCATCGGTGTATGGTTCGTTTGTTTATTGACTAGTCAATATGGACCAATGCTGTTTATTTGTGTTCTTTCTCTTGTCTCCATCAACATCTGTGGTCCTTTCTGCGGTTTGGGATTCTGGAAATAAATCTGCACGGGCGATGGCGTCCTCTGAAGAGCATTTTGGGTTTACATTATTTTAGGGGCTTCAACACAAGCTGCGTAGTCCCATCGATAAAATGACAATATGTCTATTGACCCAAGTGATCCCAGCCCTGCGTCTTGCAATGCGCAACCAAGAATGCCAACGCATAATGACTATATAATCTAACGATGTACTGCAAAGAAGGCAGGAGAGCAGACTTGATATACAGAAAACAGGCCGCCCAGCTCTATCAGTAAGACACAAGAACCTCCTGTCGGAAGCGCGCATCGCGCGACCGACGTGCGTGAGCAAAGAGGGAAAATATTATAAAGGGGTGGGTTGTTTACCGAGCACCACCCGATGGACCCATGTTATCAACACCCGCCGTCTTCAGGAACGGCTCGATAATACTTCGCTTTCTCTCCTCCAGGGCTCGCCGCTCCTTGTCCTTACTAGGGACAGTACTGACGAAAATGAGAGCGGACGCAAAAATTGACGATAAAGCGGTTTCGACTGCTTGTCGGCGATGAGTGGCGTTGGCCTTAAGGCCCGATACGCTGGAGGCTGTCAAGACACGCGGTCGGCGTTGGATACTGCCTCCCGAAATGGAGGCTGCTCTTTCGGGCGCACTCGGATCAGAAGACTGTCCGCCTTTGGGGGACTGAACAGTGTCCCTCTTCTTATCGTGATGTTGTTGGTTCGATAGTTCAGGCACTGCTGGTGCCGTAGACGGGCAAGGGGCAATCTCGTTGGCAATGTGGGCGAGCATAAAGGTGACAAATGTGAAGGAGACGCTGTGAGCGGGGGAATATGAGAGCGTCTCTAGAACCCACGCCTGAGTTTCATCCCACGACAGGGGAGGTGACTTGTTCCGTTCACGCGCAACCATCTGCTGTTCCATTTTCTCCCAAATGGGTGCCGTGACTATTCCATCTCTCAGTGAACGGAGAAAGGCCAACAAGGTCTCGCACAGAAGCTCTAATCGTTGCAGAGAGGTTACCTCGGGAGCGAAGACGGACTTGAGGTCTTGATTGGTGTCCAAGGCTTCGCGAACCATAGCCAAATGGTGAGATCGTTGCTCCTTATCCTTCAAGGTCCATGTCTCTGGGTCAAATGGCCATCCAGCACCCTGGTCCTCTGCCCATGGGGGCAACTCTTGGTCGGAATCGCCTTTTGTCATGCCCCACTCAGCAATAGCACGTTCAGACTGTTCTGAAATAGCCTCAGTCAGGCGGAAAAGCTCGCGAGGAGCTGATAGGCGGCCAGCCTCATCATGATCACCCTCGTTTCCTGATTTATCCCTTTTCAATAGGCTTCGCGCACCGGCTTCGGGCATCATGGTAAGTTCCTCCACGCTGCGACCAAAACAGGTAGGTAACCATTGTCCAAAAGCAGAGATGAAATGATCGCGACCGCTGATCACCCGAAGGACAAGGATGTCCTCAAGCTTTAGCTGACCATAGTTCAGCAAACGAACATGTTCGATGTCGTGAACATGTGCTGTTATATCAATGTCGGCGAGCTCCCCGGGAAACAGAGTACGTTCGTTCGTTTTCCTTTTCTTATCTTTCTCATGGTGAGTGGGTGCCTCAATCTTGTACTCCAGCCATGGAGGTGTCTTCGAATCACTGGTATGATCGGGCCTCTCAAGACGGAAAGTAGCCGGCACGCCACTCGTATTTGCAACAGTGAGTGAGCGGGTGATGGGTATATCGAAAGAAACATCACCAAAGTCTATCTCATTCGGATCTCTTGAGGTCTTGCTGGGATCCTCTCCGTGTGTATCGACTACGACCGTCAAGCTAGGTCGTGATTCATTCTCGGCCTTGTCTAGCTCCCGTACAACTTCCTGATGTACCTTGGCCTTCAGATGGGGGTCGACAGCCTCATACTTGATCGTAAAACCAGCAGCCAAAGGCTTGTGGTCCGATGATACAATACCTTGATGCGACACGTAATATTCGAGCCGACAGGACTCGTCCGTATCAGATTCGGAAGACACCGAGGCACTGTCGCTCGCTTTATCTTTACCCTGCTCGTCCCCACTGTCAGCACCATCGACGTCCGGGTCATAGTCAAATAATACGTTGTCATCAGCAGCTGCTTTATCCAAGCCCCTTGCTTTCATTTCTTCGTCCCGTTTTCTCGAGCGCTCGGCTTCTCGAGCCAGCTTTTCATGCCTCAGTCTGTCGTGGCGTGTCCGGTAGAGTATTCGATCGCACCAACTCGGCCCACGATGCTTCTCGCTAGAGTCGAACCTGGCCACACTCCCTACATCATACTTGTATGTCGGTAAGAATGTAATGTCACCTTCTCGCCATCCATCATGAAAAGCCCTGTTCTGCTTTTGTTGCAGACGAAGCTGGTCATGGGGCAATAAAGATGCAATAGTAGTTTGTAGCGAAGACGGGTCCGTATGAGGGTCGATTTCCTCGTCAGATAGAGTTGGAAATGATTCTTCCAGTTTATTATCGTGCTCAACGGTTACCATTGGTGATGCTGGCACATCTTCGACACTGTGTGACCGCGTATGTCTTTTGTCATATTCATTCTCCGTATGGCGAGCGAGCACTTGTCGCACGTCACCTCCCGGAATGTCTTCAAGTCTATAGTTCAGGTCACCAAACCAAAAGGCGAAATCTTCTCCCCCAATACTATCCCCAGGATCCTCTCTCAGGCCCTTGTCTGGGTCAATGGGGTCGAATTTAGCGCGTCCAACAATCTGAGATGCATCCCAATTGCGCCGTTCCAAGCTACCCTTATCCGAGCCAGCGGAAAGATGAGAGTTGATAAACACAAGACAAGTCGTTTCACCGAGCATCAGTCGCGTTGCTACTGCGCCTTTGTTGCCCATGTAGCCCAAAAGTCCTGTACCCACGTTGGCGGAGCTAACCGAGGATATGCTCTCGACAAGGGAAGGAGCCGCATAGATCAAAAGCATGAGTCCCACCAGCTGAGTCTCCGCTACGAGCTGAAAGCCCTCTGGCAGGGATTTCTCAATCGCCGCCTTCCACTTGTTCGACGGTCCCGGATCAACGTATGGCCTCAATGCCTCCGTAGCTGATGCGACATCGACAACCTCTTGTAAACCTAGGACGTAGAGTCCGACCTTCTCCGGCTCGTACGGAGGGAGTTTGAGAAATCCCTTGCGTTTCCGCTGGCCGTCCTGAGCATCTTTCGAAGCGTCCCCAGATCCCCAATCGGTCCCGTCGGACACCTCTCGGGGATCTTGCAGCTTCAGACCGGACAGTTGTTCGCATATACCTTTTCGTTCCACGAACCATTTTCCAATATCTTCTTCCGTGCCTCGGAGAGCTGCCGCATTCCATGTGCCGACCTTGACGCGGAGCGTTTGCTCGCGGGTGTACTCCGACTTTCTCGCCCTGACGGCCTTAGGGAGCGCGAACGGGTCATGGCGCTCGTCGGGAGTGCGATCGGAGGAGCTGCTGCCACTGTCGCTATGATACCCACCGGGGACTGAAGACTCAGGCGGTTGCGACCCCGACTCATCGGTGTTGGAACTCATGCTGTGAGGATCTGACCGAGACACGGCACATTATTCGAAGGCTGCTTTAGATATAGTACTTCTGTTCCCCGCGTATGACTCTAAGGGACCAGGAGTCTGCCTCCGAGAGAGGCTCTGTTTCTGCAGCACGAGGCGCAAAGAGAGCTAGTGAAGTAACAAGGGCGTCGCGTGACAGTCTAGGTCATTAGGACTCAGTCTTAAATGTGTCTGGCTGTCGATCAGGAACCAGCGAATCCTCCCTGTGTCACGAGATGTGTAGCGGGAATGCGGGGGTCTGAGTGTGGAGGGAGAGAAGAAGACGTCGCAGCGGCAATGGGATGGATGGCGGCAGGTGGTCGATACGAATGACGACAGGCGATGGCGAGAAGGCAATTGAAGCGGTCCTTGGATGGCGGAACTATAATTGTGTCCAAGAAAAGGTCAGTATAACAGAATCGATAGAAATATGCGATTCGATGCTAGAGCCGAGCTTGTCTGCAACACAGCAGAAAAGCGTGCAGGATTGATCAGGAATGATTGAAGCGTAAGGTAGGTGCTCGGCTTGGCCTGTTCGCCGGGTTCAGCATTCTTTATCTTCTCCATCAACGTCACCAATATTCCGCGTTCGACAATCTTCTCGATTAGCTATTTCCCACCCCTTCCTCCCGCCAGATCTGAAGTGATATATTCTCGATTCTCTATTACGAGAGTCGGGAGGGGACAACTGTATCAGCGTTCCACTCCAGTACACATATTCCCACAATGACGACGCGCAAACCCCGACGACCGAACAATGGGAACGGCAACAACAATCACCGGCATAATCAGCATTACACACAACCCTCCGACTATGAATCCGACTACCCAAACTACTTTTCCGACACGCAACAACAGCAAGAACAGCCCTTACCTCCTCCGCCGTTACGCTCCAACGAGGAGCTGAACCTCTCCGTCCTCCGCCGCCATAACCCGTCTGTGACCTCGATTCTGTCCCTCGCTCCATACGCAGTGGTTTACTTGTTCAACCCGACGTCCCGACAGTGGGAGAAAAGCGGTGTGGAGGGGTCGCTCTTTGTCTGTCAGCTAGCACAAGGAAGTCTAGGCGAGGAACGATACAGCGTCTTCGTGCTGAACCGACGCGGCCTCAACAACTTCGATATTCTGTTGACGGACGGAGACAATGTGGAGCTTACGGAAGAATATGTCATCATTAAATCCGACTACGACCTGGATACAGACCAAGGCATGAACAACAATAACGACCACAATGATGCCCAGAAAAATGCAAACCCCGCCGACGTCCGCATCTACGGCCTCTGGATCTACTCCGAGCCACCGCCCAACTCGACAGCCGAAACACGCACAATCAACGCTCATATGATCCGGGAATGCGCCGTCCATGCAGGCCAGAGTCTGAAGATCGCCCGTGAGCGACTAGAAGCGACGCGTCAGAACGGCCTTCATGTTGCTACCGCCGCCGCGGAGGCTGGCTCCATGGATGATGAAATGCATTCGAGTGTTCCTATGGGCCGTCAGATCTCCTTGAAGGACCTCTTTGGCCAACAGAGAGCACAGGACGATGAATGGAGCGTCAAAGCGCACAATTTTGATCAACGGCACTGGCAGCAAACACCGATGGAGACGCCGGCGGCGCAACGCAATCTCGGCAGGATGTTCTGGGGGATTTGTTCAGAAGAGCAGGACTAGCCTACCAGGGGAACTCTTAGCCTCATCTCGGGATCCTTGTCTATCATTCTACTTTCTCCTGATGTCTTTACGCGGCGAATCTGCCAGACGGATAGAGCTGTTCATAGAGATACCCAATGTCTTCACGGTTCGCTTTAGTGGTAATTGTGACAGAGGCCAAACTGAGTATCTTTGGCCTCTGCTTATTCCGTCATTCTAAATTCGACGGCATGAAATGCGTTACCTTGTATGAGTATGTACACGCAACGAACCTTCCCTCAGGGTCCGCATGTATGGAAGCCATGTCGACCTAGCCCATTCTATTGAGCGCTGGGAACGATAGGCACAATCCCTGATTATAAGTCCATGCTCCTGTATCAGATACCAGCAAAAATGCCAGATTGCTAATCACTCACCTGGGTATATATATAGTCATCAAGCCAGACAATATCTTACACCTCAAAGGACCTCCTGGACCATCTCAATCCGACACAATATCCACAATCATAACGGCCACCTTCTCTGCCATAATATCATTATGCTCTGTAATCATCAGTAAAAGCCTATAGCCCTGACCAGAGAAGCAGCCAGCAACTCACTTAAGCAAAACGCATGCGGTAGCCCAAGCTCGCAAACCGTCATCGTCGGCCCACCTTCTACACGCCCCCGAAGCTCAACAATCTCATCCCTCGTCTGCTCCGCAACCCAATGGTCATTCCGGCCAAAGTAGAAGAACAAACGAGTCAGCGGCTCGTTGGCCGTCGATACACCCCAGACATCATCGCCCCATTTGTCCGAGGTGATGGTCCGCATCTCGTCAGCGGCCAGGTGTCTGCATCATGCATCCATTAGAAGAGCTCACCTCAAGCACACTCAAATGCCAATGAATGGAAATGGGAATGGGGATTGGGATGGGATGGGAACGAACAAAGCTTGCCTAACGCCACGTTTGCTCTTGATGAACGCCGCGGTTGTCTCGACCGCACTATCCGGTGGCGAGCCCGTAACATTCTTAATTAGACCGCGCAGCAGATGCCCCGGAAGTAACATTGCCAGAACCCTAGCCAGAAAGCCAACGACCAGAGCGAGCCGGGGTATAAAGTAGAGCAAGCGCTGCCTGAAGTCAGTACGCCACGCCTCACCCACTACACCGTAAACCAGCGGAACAGAAACAAAACTCACCGTCAACTTCTGCCCCGAAGGTGAGCTAGCAATATCCACGACAGTAGGGAAGAGCATGATCCCCCCGACGATATCGAACTCAGCGCTACCAGCTCCAGCCCCGGCTCTAGCCCCATCTCTAGCTCCAGCATCCGCCCTCTCCCGATGCCTCCTCAGAATCTCCATAGCGATATAAGCGCCCACCGAATGACCCACAAGAATAACCTTCTGCTTGGCCTCACTCTCCGCGCCCGAGCCTGCACCCGCAAGGAACCCCTCAAGCTTCCCCTGGACATAGCAAATCTGCTCCTCAAGATCAAAGCAGCGCTTCCCCGCATCTAGATCCTCGGGCTGCTCGAGCTCGAACCCACGCAGGCTATGTCCATAGATCTGAAAGTCACATCCATCGCTGTGGCTGTGGCTCTGAACCCGCGCGCGCCGCGAACCAAGTTTGTCAGCAAGAAGCGACAGGAAGGTATGGTAGTACCCGATCAACCCCGGATTCCCTGAGATCATGAAAATCGTGACTCGGGCCGAGGACAGGTTGGAACTCGGCCTGTTCCTGTCGTTCTGCAGGGGAACAGTGTGTAGAAACGTGTCGGGTGTGATGCGCGGCTGGGGGGTTGTTGACATCTTCCTTATTGTCGGGCTGTATATTTGCGAGGTGATATACCTGCGGAGCATGAAAAGGTAAATGGGTTTTTGAATTGATGGATGCGGAATGGTCGTGGTTGACATTTATGGTATTAGGTAGATAGTGTTCCTCGGCTTTCGAGGAACGTATCCACTGAGCCATCACCATCTGAATCCGATTAAGAGGATGACAACGTTGTGATGGATATTTGCAGCGAGCATCAATAATGACCCTGATAAGCATCATGATTCTATTAATATAAGCCAGAAACAAACCTAAGTCTGCCAGCGCCAGAGATCGAGCTCTTGTTTTGAAAGTGCATGGCCGACTGCGCAATGATTCTGGGATTCTACATTCGCAACATTCAGCTGCATATTATGGCTCGATCCTTGAGAACTGGCTACACTATCCTTATTGGCCATTTTCGTTGGTAGGGAGATGATCCGGATCGAAGAATATGATTATTGCGCTGAAAAATATGTGCAGTCAATATTTCCCAGAAGAATAAGTCTCGACTTGCACGTTAATCCGTTCATTTAATCATCCTCTAGGACAATCCTAGTGGTGGAATAAAGTGAGATGAGAGATATAAAGGGGAAGATCTCCCTCCTTGGCGCTTCGCATTCAAACATGCACAGATTCGTTGCAGTCCGTTCCATCCAGCCATATTCCCCTCCCAGTAACCAGTGCTGTAAAGAGCCCCAAGGCAGATGAAAATGAAACCCAAAACATCTGGATTTCGATGAATCCTAAATCGCGCTAATGCAACAGCATTGCAGGTGCTGCTATAGTAATTCCGATTTCAAGCCCCCCTGTTCGCCAGCCATGGACAAAACAACCAGCACACCATGTATGAAACAAACAAAAGGTGGAAGCAACACCTTGATATCAAACAGGCAAGCGAAAGGGATATAATAGATCAACATCATATCAAAAAGAGCTCATTGTGAGAAGAGGCTGTGGCATGCAGAGCCAGAAACCATGAGCAACATCAACAAAAGAGTTGATACACAACGTCTAAGAATACCCGGACTGGAAAAATGTGTAAAACAGGACGAGAACGATACAAC
Organism: Aspergillus hiratsukae; assembly: GCA_014281905.1. NCBI lineage: Eukaryota > Fungi > Ascomycota > Eurotiomycetes > Eurotiales > Aspergillaceae > Aspergillus > Aspergillus hiratsukae. Next base: position 108,979 of record JACBAD010002062.1, read on the forward strand.
AGACCGTCACGGTGAAACGTTCGATTCGAAAGTGGAAAATCGAAAAGAGATGATCGCATCATTTGGTATCTCTAAGTGAGGACGCTTGAAGACAAACAGAGAGAATGATCTTGTAGCCTTAGCAAGCACAAGAGCAGTATTCAGACCGAAAGATCAGCCCACACGATCATAGCAGCCGAACACGAGAACAACGGACGAAGAAGTGATTAAGCATCTTCTTTCGCACTGTCAACTCGGTTTTCTTTCTCATTGTTCGCATGACTTGGGGTCGAATCGTCCGACTCGGTCTCTGAGGTGGCTGGCTTGACTGCGGGACCGAGGTTGATAGCAATCCGTTTAGGCGCTGCGCTGCCACCCAAACCGCCCGAAAGACTCTTAGTCGGTCCCTTTTCGGCAGTAGAAAGAGTTCCAATTGACATGCCTCGCTTCCTCCCGCGAGGACCTGCACTGCCAGAGCTACTGCTCGTAGAGCTCCTCCTTTTCGGCCCTGAGGTTAGCTTGACTAATTCATCGTCATCCTCCTCTTCACGCCGACGCTTCTCTGATAGTCGTTCCGGAGGAGTCTGTATACTCAGAGAAACTGGAGTAGACGGCGTCTCCAACGAGATATCGGCAGTCGCATCCTCTTCCCGTGTTGTTTCGTCCGCTTCCGGCTTTGTATCCATCGCATTCTCATCTTCATCATCGTCCGGATAATCAACCAAGGGTTTCACTACTGGTGAAGCTGCGCCATTCTGCGCATTGACAGCCATAGCACCATGTACACGATTCTCTTGCTGCCACTGAGAATTACAAGTCAGCGTGTGAAAAACCTTTGTACTACTGGGCGCATCTTACCTCTTCTTCGTCGTCGGACGTATTGAAGTATTCCTCTTCGGCAGCATCCATCTCCTTGACCCCTTGCCAGCGTTGGCCATTCGCCTGTAATTTTCGCGCTTCCTCTTCTTGTGAAAATAGAGTCGAGTCCGCCTCTGCTCCGTAGCCTTGCATCTGCTCGTAGCGCAGAATTAAATTCTGAAAGGTGTCAACATAAGTGATGTCCTTGATCTTCTCACGGTATTTCTCAACAACGTGAAGAACAATGGGTTTGATATTCTCTCGTTTGATGAACTCGAAGAGCTCAAGGCATGCTGAATTGAGGAGGTTGTCTCGAGGCATAGTTTCGTAGACAATGTCCAGGATCAGCCCGAAAGTGTTGTTGTGCGTCATCAATGCCTGATAGAACGTATCCTGCAGGCTGACCAAGGTGCGGAAGAACTTCAAAGCGGCTGACGGAGCACGACGTTAGAGATCCGAATCAAAGCCTGCAGAATTGGGACATGAACTCACTTAATTTGAGGTGTTTCTGGGGGACTCCCAGTAACTGAGCTATTCGGGGCGCGAGAGCCTCGTTATGAATGACATTACGGCTTCGGTAGAGATGTTGACGGACGAAGAATGTGAGGATATCGACCAAATGCGAATATAGGGATACTTCTTGGAACGTGAGATCGTGAACTGCGTTGCCGTTGTACCAATTAGTATCGCTCGGGCATAATGGCCAATTAGTGCACGCAGTACTTACGGTTGGCACGGTTCTCAAGCCGATTGAGGGGAAGAAACAGTCTTCTAGCGGATTCATCAAAGTGATTCTGCATGAACGCATCGGAGAGTATATTAGGACGAAACTTTGAGAAATATTCGGGACCAGCCCGACCCATGGCATCCTGCAAAGGAATTTGAGGATCCAATAGAACTTTGATCGCATCTGCCAGCTGATTCTTCACACCTAGGTCAGATTCGGCATGCAGGAGATCGATGAGAGTATCAGTAAGGGGGGTCTTCTTTTCGTTGACAGCCTTGAGCATATATCCGCGCATCATGATTGGATCGTGATCAAGCAGAGCTACAAGGAGATCAACTCCCGTAGTGCGCATGGCTGGATTAAGATGTTTGATGGCAAAGGCAATGACGGCGAACAGGCCGTGATTGATAAAATTCGCAAACAGATTGGCGCGCGCGGGAGCCTGTAGATTCTTCGCGATTCCAGCGCACTGGTGAAGGAATTGCACGGCATCGTCTTTGCGCTTCAAATCTGTGTTCCGAGGGTCGAAAACCGAGAAGAGCTCTTTCAAGAAGGGCCCATTCGACTGAATGTGATTCACTATCTCCACCTGATTGAAGAAAATCAGAGAATTGAGGACAGAAAAAGTCGGGTCATCCAGAATCCGAGCCAACACCACGTCCTTCAGATATTGTAGGCGCCATGTGTAACGGATCTTGCGGCGAATGATGGGGTCTTTTATGGGAACGACTTCCTTGTAACGGCTCTGATCTGCGAGATATTGTCGGTGATTGGCCTTGTGGGTAGGAAATTCGGGATCGTCTGAGACGAGTTAGTCCTATACATCCTGCGAGAAACGACCAAGACGAGGGGGAGTTTTCACGCACATTCCAAGGCCCCGACCACCCCCAGGATAATATCATCGGTAACGACTGTCTCAATAATAGTGTTGTCATTGAGGAGAATGAGCGATTTCATTATGTTGCAGAGTCGATGCAAATCCGGAAGGCTCTCCAGATCCTCCGCGACAGTGACCAAAGGTATTAGCTTCGGTATGTACTCGTCTCTAATGACAAACTTGGACAGCGCGTCGCGACCGGCTTGAGTAATGCTGGCGGCCCTCATGATGTGATCGATTTCCGGAAGATTCCCAAGCTCAGGCGGAGGTAACATGATCGATTGATAGCTTTCTAGGTCATCGGACAAGGCATCATCTAGTAACGGACGCGATCAGTTCTACCGGTCACACAGAGAACTGCCACGACGACCTGGAAGGAACGGGGAGGGAAGTCAACTAACCTGCTGCTGCCAAGCTGTGTAGGTGTTGTTGAACATTATTCACAAAATTCCTTGGTACTTGTCAGCGACAAAGCTGAGAGGTGGGCGTTGACACAACGCCTTACCATATGGCGGCGCAGCCCTCTGCTTCCTGAAAACTCAATGCCATGTCCGTTCCATTAGGCTCTGTCCATACGATCAGGGTCTCTGTTCGGAGCGCAAGCGTTAGTCTCTCAATTCTTGGCCTTTAAAGTGACGCGATACGATGAGGGCTGAGAGGGAGGTTGACCTTGCTGCTTCTGATAGCCATCGTCCTTGGTGATTCTTGTCTCGAGAAGCACCCGATCGGGCTCATCCTCCGACTGGACAAATATTCGCGGTTCATCCTACGGGACGCAGATGTCATGTCAGTTCATAGGAAGATGGAAAGCTTCAGCGCGAGGCCAACTACAGCTTTCGCGCCGACCATGGGCGACGCTTTTGCGCTGACCGGGGAAGCGGCAACAGAAACTTACATCGAGAATCTGTCCCATACAGAACCCAGTCCCTCGGTCGAACCAGTCATTATCCCTCAGCTCGTAGACCTTGACCCGCTTACGATCGTTGGGTGGTTGTAAGTCCGACGCCATGGTGTGGCAGAAAGGAGAGGTGGCGTCTCGTCAAACCGGAACAACTCAAGGAATGAGTGTACCGGCGCGAGAACCGCCACAGGCGAGTGGAGAGAAAGGGCAGCCGCTGCCTTGTCCAGGGTTGGACGAGGAATGCGCGGGGACGAGCGACAGAAAGAGAATTATTTTTGAGGAGTAATGAGGATCGGAAACGATATCAACGGGCGAAGACAACGATGTTTGATGCTCTGCTGCGGATGATGATGATCCTGAGTTGAGCGGTCGGACCACCTGACGGCCTCGGCAGCGGTCGGCGGGCACTGGGTTTTTTCCCCTTCTCCAGCGCGCAGAAAAGCGACAGTACACGCGACCGTAGGGACTAAGAACACTAAGGCGGGCCTCTAATCTCCTCGTATCTCGATCAGGTGAGTTTTTCCCTGATAAGAGGCGGTGATAGCAAGTCTGGGCTGAAGATAGTGAAGCCGATGAGAGTGCTACCGTGAGGTATATGATGAATGAGCAGTGGACGATAGGTGGATAAAGCTGGATGATGGCCTTCTGGAAACCTACTTGGTTCGGAGGCGGAAAGCAAGGTAACTAGGTACGTAGGTACCTAGATAGATTATAGATAGATACCATATGGGGATCTGCAAGACAGCGGGCGCAGGGAGGTAAAAAAAGGTTTGGTTGGGATGACGTGCCCTCCCATCAACAACAAGGATCTTTCTCCTGCCATTCTCTTCTAGCAAGGAGATCTTCTACCATCTATCTAGTATCTAGGGTGGAAGATGTCACTAATACTAAAAATAAATACAGAGAATTAAGACGATCCTCAATACAAATATTACTCCGTACCAAGCACTCTATCTACGAAGGATCGGCCAACATGTCATGGCAGTTACAAATACGACATTGGAGTGAATCAGCGCCTCAGGGGTAGCAAGGAGCAAGTAGACTAGGTACTAAGGTACTATGGATTCATCTGAAACAAGGCTTAAGGTACGGATACTCAAATCGACTTCACTAAAAGAAAGCTCTACAGGGGGAAGGGTTCAAGGGTCTTGGGGCCCCCTTAGAGGGCTCGGAAGGAAAGAAGCTTAATGGCTCCCTTTCCTTGTTACTTGTGAGGAAGCTTAAGGTTTCTGTGGAAACCCATAGGTCATAGGTATCCTTTCCCCACGTTATCCATGGAAGATGAGTTCGAAGTCCATACTCTTCACAGAACGCTCGGAAAGATGAATGATGCAACATGTAATCGCACATGCTCTGATTATCCTCTGACATCCTGATGCGCATCCGTTCTACCATACCGACGTTGGGCATGTGGAAACCCAAAATTGACAAGCCAAATCCAACACAGTCGCATGGGTCTATAAGATTTAGGGAGTCATGTGCCTGAGTAGGACTTGACCTTCTAGTTGAGACAGTGGTTGAAGTTGTTGTGCCGAGCTTGGGCTGCTGAAGTTCTCTTTGCGAGCGAGTATTATGCCCGAAGGCTTCAAATGCATTCTCACCAGAAGACCATGCTGTTTTGTATTTTGGGACATATGAAGGATTCATTCCTTCAGTCACCTGAATTAAAACACTGTCTACTTCACATGGCAAGAGACTTTAACTAGAGTCGTGCCTCAGGCAGACACAATTCAGTCAGGTGACTGGCTAGACAATCTGAAAGGGCGCTGCAGTAACCTCCGAGTTCATTTTCTTACTAACAGCTCGTTAACACGGTGGTCTTTACGGCCATTGACGTCCTTGCCAATACTGCAGACAATTTAGCAGCTCTGTAATCTGCATAGCTAGATTGACTTCTTCATCAAGCACCATCAGTCCTGAAGACTGAGTCCACTCCACCTGATGGGTCTGAGCGTTCTGCTAACCTTATCGTCCGTGCCCCATTATCAAAATGTCTTAGGGTCATCGTTTAGCTGCGGATTTAGCCCTGCCGCATTATGATGATTGGTCGAGATCCAATCCACCTTGCATGGCGTTGGGCGGAACCAACCCATTGCTGACATAAACAGATCCAGATGTCAGTACGATGCTATCTGATTGGCTCCACCCCCACGAGGCCGAGGCCCTTCTTATCGAATACTGACGGCGTTCCCGTAGTGAAAATTACCGCATTGGGAAAAGTCGACTCCGCTTCACCTTCGCCCACTTTTCTTTTTCCTTCGAGCAGGTTTCTTACTTTCTCCTCTTCAGTCCTGTGCAGACTTTGTCTTCAACTCTTCTGAGCAGAGGCTACCTCTTACGACCGAAGGCGAGCGACTTCTGGGAGTTTTGCGTTCGTTTAGGTCAAAAAGCTCCCTCTATAGACGACTTTACTTCCGCTACGACTTTCTTGAGCGCATTATTCAAGCTTCTTATCTTACCGAGCATCTGCTGTGTCTGGACCTGCTTTTTTGTAAATACAGTTCAAGCCCTCTTGCGATGTCGGACACCAAATATTCTGTTGGAGTGCAGACCTCGTCTGCAGCTCATGACGCCATCACACCTCAATACGTCGAGCCGCCTAAGCAGAACGATCCGGTTACTGTCAACCTGAATACACCCGAGGACGACTCTGGCTCCGAAGCCCTTGCGGATCGTATCGATACGCAGAAGAAGGGGTTTTGGGCGTACTTTACAACTAAGGAGTTCTATATCACGCTGATACTCGGGTAAGACTGATTGCCAGTGCCTGCGGATTCGCGACAAACCTCTAACAGTAGGCTTATAGTCAGGTGCTGGCCATCGCAAATACTGCCACGAGTACTTTCAGCACCCTTCTTAGTCAGGAGGGTACCTCGATTCCGGCTTTCCAGTCTTTCTTCAATTACGTTTTGCTCAACCTCATATTTACACCTTACACCATCTACCGGTATGGTTTCAAGGGCTGGCTCCGCTTGATCTGGCGTGACGGCTGGAAATGTGAGAGAGTTTCTGTTTTTAGCTCCTTCAGTGGCTGTGATTAGACCGCTGCGGTGTAGTGCAACATCGCTTACTGACTCGTATGATTTTCAACAGATATTATCTTGGCTTTTTGTGACGTCGAGGGCAATTACTTCATTGTGCTGGCATATCGTTATACGACAATGCTTAGCGCCCAATTGATCAACTTCTGGGCCATCGCTGTGGTCGTTATGCTCTCGTTCCTCTTCTTGCGCGTGCGGTATCATATTACACAGATTCTGGGTATTTTGATCTGTATCGGTGGAATGGGTGTCTTGATTGCATCCGATCATATCACCGGCTCAAACGGAGGCGATATTTCCAGAGGCAACATGATCAAAGGCGACCTCTTTGCACTGCTGGGGGCAAGCTTCTACGGTTTTACCAACACCGGAGAGGAATACTTCGTCAGCAGCCGCCCCGTGTACGAAGTGCTCGGTCAGATGGCCTTCTACGGTATGATCATCAACGGCGCCCAGGCCGGTATTTTCGACCGCCACTCTTTCCAAATCGCTGTCTGGAACAGCAAAGTCGGCAGCTACTTCACCGGATACACACTCTGTCTCGCATTCTTCTACTGCATCGCCCCTCTCCTATTCCGCCTCTCGTCCGCAGCCTTCTTCAACATCTCCCTCCTGACCATGAATTTCTGGGGCGTCTGCATCGGCCTCACGGTCTTCCACTACCAGATTCACTGGATGTACCCCATTGCATTCGTCCTCATCATCGTCGGCCAGCTCATCTACTTCCTCGGAAAGCGCGTCCTGGGCGAAGCCCGCAAGCCCTGGCTCGGTAAGAACCAGGAACGTGGCTTCGCGGGGCTCTTCACTGCGAAGGCGAAGATCGACGCTGTGGCCGCGGCTGCCGCGACTTCTAAGAATAATCATAATGCTAATGCTGATGCTGATGGTGCCCACGATGATGCCCACCCTGCGGCTACGATTGATGAGCGTCACTCGAATGCCGTTTGATCCTGGCGTTACGAGAATCTTGTTATTTGTTCTTGTCGGATTTCGTACGTAAATATGCTGGAGACATGGCATTGACGTCCGCGCAAAAGTTTCCCTTGGTCTTATCTCGTGTCAATGATCCTACGCAGTATATACGCTTTAATGGTTCTCTTCTCGCAATATAATAGTGTATCCACTGGAGATTGAGTACGAGTTTGAAACTCAGCATGCTTCTACTATCAGATCTAGCGCAGACAGGCCTTTTGTTGTAGACCCCAGCATATTCATCAAACTGACCTTCCACATACACAGTGGATGTAGGCCGTTTTTCTGGCGGAGGAAGTAGGTAGAGTTCCAACGCAAGCAAGACAGATACGTAAAAGAAACAGCATTTGACAGAATTTGCCAGGAAACATTACATTCAGAACCTACTCCCGTAAGCATTTTGCTAAAGACAAAGTGGCCAGGTCCACACCATTCCTGTTCCGAAGCCCCAAGCCGAGAGAAGCCCAAAGGAAAGGATAGACAACAAAGAAAAGGGCCATTAGGCAACCCCCCGGCCCCCCAGTCATTTGACATTAAAAAGATGAAACCTCGACCGAACTCGCAACCGAAACCCGACAATGGCATGGAACACCTGGAAACCCCCCGTAATAAGAGCCGAGATAAGTGTCCCATGGAATACACCCATAAACATGCAAATCCACTCCCCATCCAAGAACTGCCGACACCCAAAAAAGATGAATCAAGGGGTTAGGAGACATATGCGACACCAAAAGGGAGGCAAATCACAAACAAAAAGAGATCATGGTAACAGATTGAAGACCGCAGGATGCAAACATAATCAAAGGGGGATATACCGACTCCCGAAACCAACAGGCCAACCAAGTCCCTTAGTCAGTAACCAACCATGTACCAAAATTAAATGTCCAGATATGGATCAAACCGATGTGAGCGCTAGACAAAGTTGCTCCAACCACTTCTTCCGAATATGTACCATGCTCTTTCCCAATATTTCGAGAAAATAGATAAAAAAAGGAAACCAATCTCAGAACGCCACGGTACCACTGAACAGATGTCGAACAAATGGAGTAAAGAGTCCATCAGAGCTAGAAGCTCTGGATACGGTCATAGGACTTAACCCCAAACGGAAGCCTGGACCCCCAGGCCACCCTTGGAGCCCCATACGCCACTACCATTGCCCCAGCCCAGTCCGACACTTCCGGAAGATTCCTTGGCGCCGGCGGTTGTCGCGGAGGTGGAGGCAACAGGATTCGACGCAGAAGAGGCTGCACGGTCATTGTTCGCTCCGGAGGCGACTCCGTCACTTGAAGTGAAGCCAAAGCCAAGAGGGGACGGCAAGGGGGTCGTTGAGCGCTTGTTCAGAGCAGGGTTGGACATCTGGGAAGGGCCTGACTGCTGAACAGGGCGAGAGCCGATGGGGCCCATGGAACCGATCGCGCCAGCATTGGGCTTGACAGGCGCCTGCCTCGAAGACGGCGAGTCGGCCCTACCAGGCGAGGAAGTCGAGGTCGGGGGCTGGTCAGAGCCGTCAAACTTTCCAAAGACGGGGTTCATGCCGGAGCTCGGGGACGAAGTGCTGTTAGCGCGAGAGGGGGACTGGAGAGACGCTGCGCCGGCAGTAACCTGAGCGACACTGTCGGTGTTGCCCTGAACTGGAGTCTGCGAGAGGCCGAAAGGGTCAATACCGCGAGGAGACGCGCCACGTACACCGGCAGCGGATGACGGAGTACCGCCTGCTTGACTCTCCGGCCGGGAGTTATCGTCGCCAAAGTTGTTGGGCGGGAAGAAGGCCGGGCTTTCGTTTCCATAAAGAGCCCTATGCTGGCGTGCTAGAAGTTCTCGACGGCTTTCCTCACTCACGGCGACCGGGCTGAGCGAGCGATCGGATTTGTTTGCGGACATTTCGGCAAGCAGGCCTTTAGGGAAAAGAAATATTAAAACTCATGTTCAGGAAAGAGGTCAAAGCCCAAAAGTATCATACAAAACACCGAATACATGACTGTGAAAATCGCATCATGGGGGAATATCAAGAGAACAAGGGGAAAGATATCCAAAAGACAGATGCTACCACGTACTTCGGTTGTACTGTTGCTCCTGATGATAGTTGCGGAGCTCCCTCTCACGTTGTGCTGCCATCCGACGCTTCGCCTGCATCATCTGTTCTACTTCGTTGGGGCGACTCTGGAAACGCTGGGATGCATAGTAACCGGGGGCGTTAGGGTTGCCGAACTCGCTGATCGAGTGGTGACGCTGAGCCATCGTTCCCGGCACACGGGGATCTGAATTCGTGTGTTAGGACTAATTGCGTGCCAGAGACGGTTCAAAAAGCATCATACCGTAGTCAGGGTAGGGCCGGCCCATCGCCATGGGCATCGAATCTCTTCGGGGAGCTGTCCACAGCTTCCCACTCTTGACGAGATTATCGATCGCACGATCGACCTCTATTGCAGACCATTAGCGATGAGCTCTTGTGAGTATTGGTGACATAGACCAAGCGTCCGCGCCGCAGCTCCAATCAGAAATCATTATTGTATCGATGAGAGATTCGAGGATTTTTGAGAGGCACACGAGGATCCTTTGCCGAAGAGCCAAAGGGGTATGGGTGTAGGAGGATTTTAAGCGTACCGTCAAATTGCGATGAAAAGGCCGGCATCTCATCACGTTGAGAGACCGAGCTCGATCCTGATGATACCATCGTAAGCAATCTTCGTCGACGGGGAAGGACGGATAAGCACCGATGCATACCTGACCGCGATGGGGGCTGAACGGGGTGCTCCCATGAGGCCTGGCGCGCAGTAGGCGCTTGCCAACCCTGGGGCTCATAGTACGCCATATTGAACAGAAGAAACTGCGACTGGGATCCGGGACCGCGAGGGGGACGGCGGCGACGAGGGGAGTAAGCTGCTCGGAGGAACCACGAGAGATCTATTTAAGTAGTGATACGTAAGTGAGAGCCCCAAACCAAATAAAGAAAGAATTGCATCCATCGGTCGACACGAATCAACAGAGAGCGCAAGGAAAACTGAAACAGCCGAGTGTCCGCGGGATCGAGGGAAAAGCGAGGATGGCGAGCAACGATGACATCGACCGGCTTATTCCTGGCGTATCCCGAAAGTTGACTTTGCGCAGCCGAGAAACTTTTTTTTGGCCTCTGGAAAAAAGTTCCTCATATCCCCATGATCGGCACAGACACAGCACATTCCAGTTGACAAAAACTCATGTCGTATCCAAATTGGCAATAAAAAGGCGGGATTTAATCGACAGTCATGTGAATAAATTCATATTTTCCATTCTCATAACTTCTTTCTTCTTCCTCTTCGCAGACGAAGGTGATGGAGTGGGAGTTTGGAAAAGGCACGGATATCGGGAATATAGTTCCAAAATTTGACTTACGGGAAAAGGAGTGATTGCCCTCTCTAAAGAATTCCAGGCGGCTCTACCACGAGTGAACGAGGCAGAATGCGATCAAACAACGACTTTTCACCCTTGAGACCCGACAGACAAGAGAGTCTGGCGTGTGTGGAGGGCAGGATGTTCCAAAGGAATGGAGAGGATTGATGGAGGGGGGTGGGAGGAGAGAGGAGAGGGAAA